>VXBQ01005797.1:7516-36480 GCA_013400175.1 Phainopepla nitens
CCACTGGGTTAACTCAGCCTTAGGTTGTTTCAGAAGCACTCACACCCAGAGCTGCTTCAGCTCAGCCCACTGGTGCCTGCAGGGTCAGGCAGTGCCTCTGGCTTATTCCTGGGCTCAGGATCTGTTGACTCCGGAAAATCCTCAGGATTTGGAGCACATCTATCAAAACAAGCAGCACTGTGGCCACCCAGGCTCTTCCCCTTCTGCCCACGGACCATGGAGACCTCATGCTTCAATTCAGTGGGAGGAGAAGAGGAGCCAAATGCCAGCCAGGGCGGATCAGCAATTCCCTCACGGCGCTCTGGATAGGGTGTGAGCTCCTTTCTTTGTCCCATGGTCCCCACCACAACCAGAGCACCCAGACACGTGTTTGGAACAGGCAGGATAAGGGGTGCAACCAAACACTGGCAGATGGAAACCCTGCAACAGGGAGGAAATCTGGTCCCTCTGAGCCCAGTTTCAATTTTCCTTGGTTTTGGTACCTCAGGTTGCAGTAAACAGGACAACACCCCCAGGCTGGGTGGAGAGGACACACAACGAGCTGCTGGAAGCCAGCTCATGGTCAGCTCCCTGGATTTCATCTTACTGATGTATTTATGTCACCCCATGCCAGGATTCACTGGGTTTGTACAGCAGGATGGTGTTTTTATCCTTGCTCTCCAGGTGGAAAGGGAGGCAGTGTCCTCAGGGAAGGTAAAGCAGGCAACTGAACACACAGATCCCGAATCCATCCCGACCAGTGGCAGCTCTCTCATGTATATGAAATTTATGTTTGACTCTCTCCCCAGGGATTCATCTGCCATCTTTCCCCTTTAATTATAAAAATTAGTAGATTTGAGGTATATTTCAGGGGTTTTCTTTTCCTGTGTTGACAAAGTGCAATACTTGATGACTCTAACCCCAAATTCTCTGTGACACAGGTACCCTACCAATTATAAAATACTTCCAAGCTCGCTCCATAAACCCCTTTGCTGTTGCTATTAGTATGCATTAACATTTTATTGGTGTTACAGGATGAAACATCCAGTCTTGCAGCTCCAGTGGGCTTGGGGATTTCCAGCATCCTGCAATATGTATCCGTGCAGAGGAAATTAAAATGTGGATGGATCAGCAAGATACAGTCAAATCCTCTACAGTAATTTGGAGAAGACTAAACTCTGGTGCTAGTGGAGCATATTCCAAGCTATCTAATAGAGAGTTGATGATCTCTGTAACAGCCTTTTTGTAAGTTTTATTCTCGCCTACAAGGGAATTTTTTCAAAGGGGGTATGTAATACCTAAACTAATATTTTTAAAGGTATATGCTCTAAACATGGAAAAGGAAGGCCCTTTGCAGAGCAGTCACTTCCACTGAACAGCAAGTACTTGATAAAAGAATATACCCTCGTGTCTTACAATCTAGCTGGAATTTCTAAGCACACCAGTCATTTCCCTCTAGTTTGTATCATCACAGGACACAAACTCATAGGAATATTGTCATGCTTTGCTCTTTTAGCCATGGTACAACACAGATATCCTTTAGCAGCATCAGATCTTGAAGCCCAAAGTGCTGTGTCCACCCAACAGCTGTTGGAGTGTGGTGCTGGTGTCCAGCACCACTTCACCATCTCAAAAAAAAAATCCCCATTTTCACACTTAAAACTGGGAGGAATTCATGTCCAAATGTAAAATCTGGGTACCTTGACTTGCACAGTGAAGTCTCCTTGGGTTTATCTCCCTCAGGTGCCTTAAAACACAGGAGGAAGCAATGAAGAACTGACCCTCTGCTTTCTTTCCTCCCTCCATTTATAGGGCCAGCAAAACCTTAATTTACTTTCTAAAAGGAAGGAAAATGTGCTCAGGAGGGCTTAACCCCACACCTCGGTGCCCGTCGGGTCCGGGCCACTCCTACAGGACCGCCCCTCTGGGGATCTTTTGTTCCCACGGGTGTGACCGTACGGAGCATCAAGGAGCTCAAATGCTAATGTGGGATTTCGATGTTATTTATTATCCGTGTTACAGTTGCAACTGGGAACATGGGGAGGGACTCGTTCCAATTTTAGCGACAACTGCATTAATGCCCTGCGTAGAGACGGCCCATGTAGACATTCCCAAGCCCAGGCTTTTTATAGCAAGCAGAAGCAACCACTCCACCCCCTGAAAGGCCTTTTCTAACCTCCAAAACCTGCTTACAGCCTTGTGCTCCTCAGAACAAGCCTATCTCCAAGCTAATGATGCCCATCACAGTTCAGCCCTCGCTGAATCTGATGTGGAGACAGCCCTTTTTCAATCTGGCTCATCCTAGTTTGAAGTTTGGCACAATTTTACAAGACCCTGTGTGTCCCCAGGATGTTCAAGGAGTTTCTCCAATGTCAATGGCAAGAGTGCTCATCCACCAAAGGGGAAGCAAAGTTAAAAGATGAAGATATCTCCTCTTGGCTATTAGAGCATGAAATGACCTCCAAAAGCCGTGTTAACTTCTACATCTGAGCCAGGAGAGTCCTTGTTGAAGCAGCAAGAAGATTCTTGTGAGCTTCTCAATTGTACGAAGTTTCCACCAGCACGTGAGTTCAGGTTACTGCAGCAGTTATCATCAACAACCACTTTCACCTCCTCCAACCCACTTCTGCCTCCTTCCCTCTCTCAGGAAGCCAGTGCAGTTGCAGAGACACAGTGCAGAGTCCAGGGCTCTTGTGTGGCTCAGCACCAGGTCCTTGGGGTACCAAGTGCATCTTCATCTTGGCAAGTGCCCGCTCAGATTTTGCAGGTCCTGCTGCGGGGCTGCTTTGTTGATCCACTCGCAGGACCCCAGCACTGCACGGTGGGACCGAGCCACACACCAGGGACAAGTTCATACAGCAACAACGACATCGAGCAGTTCTATTTTTTTATTCTGTTACTTCTATCTCCACATGAGGCTGCTTCGCTCAACTCTTACTTCATCACTGGCTGCCAGGAGCGATCATTTATAAAGGAGGGCTGTGAAGGAAGTGACAGGGCGAGGCTGACGGCGATTCACGAAACGCACCCCGTGCAAAGGCAACAGCTGGTAAACAACAACATAAACTGGCCTATGTATGGCAACCCCAAAGATCCAGCTCTGAAAACTGAATTTGAAAAAAAAAAATGGCTTGGTCAGTGGGCTGAGGGGGAAGATGGCCAGAAACCCACGCCACGTGTGCTTCCCCTTCGCTGCACGTCGTGCTCGCCGAGGGACGTGTTCAAGACGAATTCAAGTGCCTTCAATGAAAACATTTGTGATCCAAGATGACATTTCTGCTCACCCTCCACCCCTCCACACTGCTGCTGCTTTTAGCAACCCGTGCTCACACAGTTGGCCTGTGCTGATGGAGAAGATGTAACCCAGAGACAAGGAGCAGAGCATTTGCTAGGCACAGCTACCCTACCTCCAACCACTCGTGAGAAGGTCCAGGTTTAATTTAATCCAGGTCTATTATAAGTCCAACAAAGCTGCTGAACTACACTGATGCTGGAAGTCCTGAGTCAGCTCCTAGAGCAGGGCAGGAAAAACATCTGAAGAAAAAGGTTCCAGTTCTCACCCTGCCTCAGAAACAAGGCTCAAACATCCTTTGGTTATGAGTCTCTGATCTTCAAGAGGTATTTGCTGGCCTGGGATCAGGCTTTGCACATCACCTACCTGCCAAATGCCACGTGGAATGGGGAGTGGACAAAGCAAAAAAGTTAATAAATAAACCATACAATACAACAGAAAGCCACCTTGGAAGGACACAAAGACAGACCAGATGTACTTGATCATGCAGTTAAATAATGAATCAATTTTAGTGCAAGCACGAGGTCAACCACCGACATGGCAAGTGCGTCCACAAGGCCTCTTCCCTGTGCCCAAGGCTCTGCTGGCTTTGCTGCCTCTGCTCCCAAAGCAGGAGAAAACCCTGTCTGAGAGACACCAACACAGGCACCAGTGCAAAACACAGAAACTTTAATTGAACCTACAACACGGGGGGAGGTGGGAAGTGCTGCCTGGGACACGGAGCAGCCCCGGGCGCCGCCACGCGCAGGGACACAGGAGCTGAGCCCGTGGGGGTGTCACTGGGAGCAGGAGAGAGGCAAAGCAAGTGGCTGCCACGTGATGGGGGCACATCCCAAGCGGGCTGGTAAGACTCAAACGAGAATTAGCTGCTTGACATCCCAAAATCCCCAGCAGGACAGATGTGCAGACTCGGGCAAGCAGCAAACACAGAGCCGTGCGTGAGCCTCCTCCCACCGCCTCCGCAGGTCCCAAGCCCAGGGACACTGTCCCAGGGAGCAATGCTGCAGCTGCAGGGGAAGGAAGCACCTCTCCACCCTTTTTTGGTGCTGTATTTCACATTCCTGAAGCCCCTCCCATGTATCAATGTCAAAATTTCCACCCATCCTTTTGCATGGAAGCCTCATTCCCACCAGACGGCCTGGAGAGATGTTTTCCCGACCCTTGGGCAGACAAAGAAAAGCAGAGGCTTTTGCTCAGCCATTACTGGCCAGATGCTGCACAGTCATTTAAAGCATGGGGACACCTGCCAAAAGACACAGCAAGGTGAGGGGACACAGGTGGAGACACCGTGAGTCTCTGCTCCAGGCACAGGCTGCTCCACTGGAGATGGACTCATCAAGTCCCAGCAAGCACACAGACCTCCAGCAACATTCCAGGAGTGGATCCATTTGGAAAGCCAAGACAAAACACATTCCATTTAGGACTAAAGCAAGACTTTACCCCAGTCTTCCATTTTCATTTAAAATACAAGTTTATAGAGTTGTTTCAGGCAGGTCAAAAGCTCCTTGTCCCCCACCCCCTGCCCAGGGCCAAGCCAGGAGCAGACAGGACTCCAACAGTGCCAGAAAGCTCTGCTTTAGCTCTGTGGACATTTCACCACCTCTTAACTTAGACTCTTTTCTTACTCTCCTTCCCCTGAGTGCCTGCAAGAACCTTTACAAGAGGGAGTGAGTAGGTCTGTTAAAAATAATGAAAAAATAAAGAAAAAGAAGAAAAAATCACAACCAGGTCTCCTCCTCCCACCCCAGCAGTAAAGCAGGAAAAGCTGAGCAGCCTGGCTGGTGACAGCCCCTTCATGGTCTGCAAGAATGCCAGAGGAAGGATTCCTGCTGCTCCTGATCCTCAGCAAACACCAGCCCAGACCTCTGTCCCTGCTACACCCAGTCAGGGAACCCCAAGAAGAAACATCCCCACTGCAGCGGCAAAGCTGTGCACCACCTTGGTCATGACCTGTGGTCAGACAGCTCACCTCAAAAACAGCATCAGCCCCTTCTGCCCGCCAGGGATGCTGCTGGTGTGATCCAGACCACCTGCTCTCAACACACTGCTGCTGGTGACACTGCAAGTGTGGTCTCCCTGCCTGAGGTCCAGCACAGCAACACCAGCAGGGAAGGACAAAGAAAAAGAGCTTTCTCCAGGTATAATCTGCTGTCCTGGGCTATTTATGCTGTTTGTTTCCTGCATGAGTACATAAATGCATGAGAAGCCACATGCTGCCCCCTCATGCTGCCTGTGCTCCAGGGATGGCCCCCTCGAAGAGCTGGGGATCGTGCTGCTTCGTGGGGAAATCCCTTTGCTATGAGGATGTCACTACAACTTATGACCAAGCAGGAGCAACCACGGTCACCTTGTGCCACTGAGGCCAGCCGAGCTCCAGGGCAGCAAAGCACAGGGGAAGAGGGCAGGTTGGACCCAGTTATGGATGTGTGTGAATGTGTCAGGGTTTGTGCCAGTTAAGAGAGAGCCTGAGCAGTGTCTTTGCATAGCTGTTCCCACAGAGCTGGGTCCCTCCAGGGACCCTGTCTCCAGCTCCAGAGCCAGCTCAGACCCCTGCAGCCCAGAAGGTTCCCAGCTTCACCCGAGAGAAGAGGTGCTAGTGGGGAAGGAAGACCCAGGAAACCTTGCAGAAGAGGTGGAGGGAGGGCACTTTGCTTACCCAGGAAAAAGGAGAGATGGTAACCTGGGCTTCCACAACCCAGAGACACTCCCTACAACTCCCTTTTCCCGTTTCAGACCCGCGGTGCAGGCAGAGCTGGCTGACACGGACACGCGCAGGCTCACACCTCGCCCCGCGCAGCGGTTTCCCAAAGCAAACAGCAACAGGAAACTCCAATGAAATTCAAAAGGGAAATTGCAGTTACCACTGCCCAACACACACACACACGTGCCTTCCTCCCCTCCACACCCCCTTCTCTTGGGAAGTGAAGCAGAGGGCCTTTGCTGCAGGGCAGCCCCTGCCCAAAGCCATGCCCATTCCCGGCAGTCGCGCGGTGCAGCAGCACGGCCGCTGGCCAGACGTCCCCGGGCTGAGGACGTGCAGGAGCAGCTGCTCAGGTCCCATCTCCTGGGCCAGGCCGGCGAGTGCTTCGGATCGGTGGTTGCCAGTGAGGATGTGCAGGAATGGATGGGCTGGGTGCTGAGGAGGGGTGAGGGGAGGAGGAAGAGTGCCGTGCTGTGCCTCCGCTGCCTCGGCTCCTCCTGCGGTCTCCTTAAGAAGTCACAGGCTGGATGGGGAGCAGGCTGCCGAACTTAAAGTGCTGGATCACAGGAAACTTCTCCAGGCACTGCGGGAGGGGAGATAAAGAGAGGTGAATTCAGGAGACATTTCCACCTTACACATACAGCCTGAGCCACATCCTGCCCACAGGGTCAGGAGGCAACGAGTTCGGGGCTACTCTGTTCAGATGAAGGCAAAGGATCAGCCCCATGTCTCCCCCCTCCACATTCCAAACAGGCTCCTCAGGCCAGTAGCACTTCATAATGCCATCCCCTTCCCTTCAGTCAGAGTCTTTTTCTTACAATTCAGCATGGGGAGGCCTGGAGCATGAGCAGAAGCAGCATGTCTATGTCAGCAGCTTTCTCCTCACCACTATCCTTGCTCGAGCTGATGTCTTTGAAGAGCTCCACCCTACAAACACTGAGAGCTGCAGAATCCCCCAGGGCAGAGAGACTCTCCCCCCTCAAGGCCAGTACCCATATTCTGGGTTTGAGGCACCATTCTGCAGCTGCAAGGCACTGCCCAAACTGCATTCCAGGCCCTCAGGTCTTTGATGGACAAGCACCAGCGATTTGCGGCCATAGTTTAAGATATGATCGTATTTCCAACAACCCCTCACCCCTGAAATTCCCACCTCCCACTGAAGAGCAATGGATCACAGGTCATTCACATAGATCCACTACAAAGCAGATTAGCTCAGAGCTACTTCCTGCAGCTACACTCAGGCTCTGCTTCGGGTGAGCGGGGCTGTAAGGGCACAGCCCCTTCTACTCCCCAGCCCAATGGGAGGACAGTCATGGGCTGTGGTCAGTAACCACGTCAGAGTTTGCCAGCACTCGCCTGGCAGAGCCACTCAGAGCTCTGGTTTTTGAGTCACTGCAGACTCAGACTGCCCAAACCTCACGGAGGGCACAGAGCAGGCTCAGCTCCATCACACAGAGCTCAGCAGTGCGTGTTCACAGCCATGATGTGGTTACAACTCTCCATAGGAAGGAGTCTGGTGCTCTCCAAGGGGCCAAGCTGGACTCGGGCAGGGGATGGGGAGGAAGCTGTGTGCTGCAGACAGCTCTCACCCCAAGGCAGGACTCAGGCACAGGCACCCTGCCCTCGTGCTGTCGTCATGGGCAAGGAGGAGGATTTGTGCTCAGAAGCCCAGGCCTACAGTAATCCCTTTGGAGCCAGAGGTCAGGCAGCTGGTTCCAAGCACAAGTACACTGGAGCCAAACAAGTTTGGAGGTGGTGAAAGTACAGCATGGCTGTATCCACTCCTGGGGAATAACAGCCAGGCAGAAAACCACAAAACTCAATGGCAAGGCACCAAGGAGCAGTAAGTCCTGCGAGCACCAGGGCATGTCACCTTCACAGCTTCCTAATGCTCAGAGCTGCTGCCATCTCTCCACACAATCACTCAGACAAACTCTCAGAGGAAGCAGGGTTGGGTAACATGGACATGAAGGGAGAGCAGAGAGAAATGAACACTGGAGATGCTGATAGCTAGAAATGTCAGCTCCAAGGAGTCCCATGGAAGAGCAGACTGGTTTGGGCTCCAGATGAAGAGACCACCACCAATGGGAAGAAGGAGTCTCCATTCCATCACCAGTTCAAGAGGAGATAAGCAGAGAAACTTCTCCTCCTCTATCCAGAAGGACTAGCACAAGTTTCCTGGATTATCAGATTTACCAAGCAACAGGGCCTTCCTTGCACCAGCTGTGGATGAAATTGTACCCAATACTAGCTCAATTTCAGGCTTATTTCTTCTTGCCACCATCTTGATCCCACTGAAGGTCTGCCTGGGACTCAGCTGGGGAGTAGATTCATGCACAAGTCCAACCTTTAAAGATGGAACTGAGACTAGGTTAGTTACAATGGGAAGTATTTCCTGACTGACTGCAGAGAAGGAAAGGTCAGGAGGCTCAAAAGCAGGCTCAGGGGAAAAACATCAAGGCTGCTGCTTTAACCACACTCTATTCTGTTGACTTCTTCACTTGCCTTTGATGGAGAGAATAAAAAAAGCCCATGGACTTTCAAGCAAACACATCTTCACCCATTATATTATAAACAGGCACATTTGGGAGTTCATAAACACTCAGAGTTGAAGACACACTGTCTTCAGTCTACTCATCCACCCTGGAGTGCCTGGATCCAGACCACAGCTCCTGGACACACAGACACACCTGAGCTTCCTGTCAGCCTCTTTAAAGTCATCTCATAGAGGAGACAGGGAAGAGATAAAGCCTTTGGAGTGCTTTTTAGATGAATAGGTCTGGGGGCTGCCCCACTCCCACCAAGTGGGATTTCCCCTGGTCTGTGACCCCGTCCTCTGCTGCTGCCTCCACTCAGTCCCGGTCCCGCCCCACACCCGGCGCTTCGCAGCCACCCCAGGCTGTTACAGTGCTGGAGCCTGCAGCTGAGTGTCTGATTTCACCTGATCTAATTGCAATGGGTGATCAGAGGGGCAGGGAGAAGGCAGAGGAAAAAACAAATCAAACCTGAAATCTTGCTCTCACTTTGCCAGTCAGACAAAGCGACACCACAACCCCAAACCTTCCCTCTCTTTGTCATCACATGCCCCAAGCTCTGCCACACAAGCTGCCTGCCTTGAGCTGGACAAAGACCCATGTCAGCACGTGAGGGGTGTTGCTGACTTCTCTTCTGCTAATGCTGGCAGTGGCTAATTGCAGAAAGACTGCACTGGTGAAGGCTACACAGTGAGCAGACATATGCTGAGAGCCAGCAGAAAAGAGACAAGATCTCCAGCAGTGACTTTGTGCCTGACCTGAGACATCCAGACAGATTCAGTTTGCAAAGGATGAAGGTTAAGCGACTCCTAACCTTGTGTCATTCCCAGAAAATCAGTCTAAGGGATCCTCTAGTTGCAACAGTTGGTGTAACCTGCAGGGCTAGGCACACCAGAACAGAAAGCTCTGCCCAGCCATGCTGCCATGTCCACATCCACATCCCTGTCATCTCCCAAGACAGGCAGGAACTGGCTGAGCCAGCAGCAGGGTAGAAAACTCCCCAGAACAGATTATATCTAAAGAGATTATATATCTATTGTAAAGAACCCTGAGGACCCCTGAGCAGGAGTGCCCCCTCTCCTATGCCTATCCAGGTGAACACAGCTTCCATTCCATGGCAAGAGAGGACAACATTGCACAAGGATCATGTTTTTAGGATTACTCCTTTAAGGCCTACAAATATTATTTGAGGAAAAAACCTAAATTTAAAGCTCTTTGGTTGACTCTATATTTTTTACACTTTAGCCTACATTAGTATCATTACTCTTTCTAGCAGTTTTTGCATTCTCCTCTTGACACAGCTACATCTCAGATATTTCTAGAAACCTACCAGTACTGGATCCAGCATTTTCACACAGGAAGTCACCTGCTACTCAAAACAGACTAAGGCCTTCAGAAAAGACCATGTCTTGGGTGCACACAGAAGAGCCAAAGAATCTCCCAGTCTCTAGAGAATCCCCAAGCTGTGCTCTCTCCAGCCAGGGGACAGGCAGATCTGCCAGCACACAGTGGCCCCAAGACATCAGTGAATGTGTGCGCTGCACTGTGGGCTCATTGCTGCCAAGCTCCTCCAGCCACATACAGGTGGGAGCAACCATGGCACAGGGCATGTGGGGTACCAGGCAGGAGCATCTGAACATCCTGGGGAACGTGAGATGCCAGGGGAGCACCCAGCTTGTGAAGGAACTGGTCCAAAGGAAAGGAAGGACCATGGCAGGGCTGTCGAGGCAGCAGCAGGCCACACTGAAGCTCTAGATTTTAGGAAACTCCTGTTCCACTTTAAAGGCACTCACAGTGCTGTGGTCTTCCCTTCAGACCCCTCAGCTCTCACAGCTTAGCCTCCAGCTCAGGGTTTTCCAACAGGCAGTGTCTCCAGCCCCTGTGAGGGAGCTGCAGCCCAGGGACAGCCCCCTCTCCAAGGAGCAGCCCGGGGCACTCCTCCCAGGAGCAGCCAGGCGAGGGGGGTCAGCCCCCAGCCCCACTTCTCCTCTTTGGAGGCTGGGAGGAAAACTGAGCTGGGGGCGGAAGGAGCCAGCGGGCCTGGGAGTGACACCTCACAGATTAGAGAGGTATGTGGCCTGGAACCTAAACACAGGATGTGCAGTGCAGAGGAAGGGCTGGGGGAGGGAGCGGCCGTTCGGCACAGTTAACCCCTTTGTGTGCTGGGCCTGAGCACAGCTGCCCGCAGAGCTGTGTGTCCCAGCAACAGCAGCTTGTCCCAGCTCCCAACAGGAGCATGGCTGACACCAGCAGCACTGCAGGGTGTGGGATTAACCCTTTCAGGCACCACCACTCCTGGTGCCAGCAGCACCATCCCTGCTCTTCCAGCCCTTTAGTGCAGCCAGTGCGTCCTGCAGAGCCCACACCGTTCCCTCCGGAGGCCCAGATGTGGCAGTTCCTGTCCTGCTTCCTCAAGCCCGGGGTTAGCTTGAGCAGGAAGGAAGATAAGGGAGAGCCAAAACTGCCCAGTTCTCCAGGTCATGGTTCACCAGGAAAGCCTGGGGCAACACCAGCAGAGCTGGTGAGTGGAGGGTGGCCAAACCAGAGAGGTGGCTGTGGTCTCACTGGGCTGGCACATGGCATCGATGGGGCTTGTAGAAAGGGTAAATCGGTAAGAAGCATTTAGCCTGCTCTGGGGCCCTTGAAACATGGGATGGTGATGTAAAATAAGTCTCCTCTAGCTGGTAAAATAGTGGTGGATGAGAAGAACAAGCAGGTCAAGACACTGTCCCTAATTTGGAGATCTGCACTTGCACTATAAGACAAGACATGGCAAGAGTCATGTTTGCAAGGAATGGCCACTTTGGGATTGCTTTTGGGGCAAACACGAGGCAGGAGCTTCCTTCAAGCCAACAACACCTGAATGGCCAAGGGCTCCCAAGCCACAGTCAGCAAGGAGTAACAAATGGCTGTGATGGGGTCCCCACACCTGGAGGACCTCATGGTGCCGTGGAAGAGAGCAGGTGTGTGGCTGAGCAGCCTCCCCTGCCCACAGCACTCACCTCTGCCTTGTACATGCGGATGAGGCCCTGGTTGACCTTGGACCAGGAGGGCACGGCGCTGATGTTCCAGAGCTGGTTGGAGTGCTCGGCAAAGGGGCCTGTCTTCATCTGAAAGAGACCCAAGCACAGGGCTGAGGGAGCCGGGCCAGCCAGGAAGCTCGTGCACCAGCAGTGACTCATGCTCACACTCTCTCCAAGCAAACATTCCCACCAAACCCAGTGACCCACGCAGCAGCCACCTCACTGCGTCTTCCCTCCTCCCTCCCTGCTCCCTCCCGCTGTGGCCACATCACATGAAGCCGTGGCAATCCAGCTCTCCTCCTTTCCTGATAAAATTAAGCCTTTTCCTGCCACGCTTTCCTAATCAGACCTCCCTCTGCACCCCTCCATTTTAATGACTGTATTAAAAAAGCCCCACATAAGTCCTATTCTCCCCCCAGTAGAGCTTGGCTCAACGCTGTTCCTATTCTACCCAGAAACCTCCCAGTGCAGCACTGCTGGGCTTTCCAAGAAAATGACTCATTCCCCATTCAGATCAACAACAAGCAGCAACAACCATCACTGCCTTCCCTGAATACAGAGGGCAGTGCAGGTTGGCAGCAGCGCTCTGTCCACAGCCCACTCCACACCTGCCTCTAGCTGAGGAGGGCTCTAGGGGAAGCAGGAGCAGAAGGGGACATGCTCTCTCCAAACTAGCTCCAGAGCTGTGAGCTGCTGGCTTACAGCAGATGCTTTAAATTTTTTTTTTCTTTTTTTTTTATACTTCACTGTTTCTCCTCCCTGGGTGAGGGGTTTGGAGGAGGAAGGGCAGGAGAGAAGCTGCAATCAGGGGCAGTTGCATGTAGATTCCCTGGGTAGTTGTCTCTCCTCCTCCATGAACAAAAACAGACCCTCAGGGAGAAAAAGAAATACAACACAGCCACTCTGACTGAGCAAAGTTCCCATGACATCAGAAACCACAAGGCTGAAGCTGATGCTAAAGAGGAGCGTGGGGAGAGAGGAATCTCTTGGACTCTCATTCCCGACCTGGGGCTCGAACAACTAACCCCTTCCCTCTGTGCACGCACAGGCCTGGAGAGAGGGTGGGAAAAGCGCCTCCAAAACAACCCCTCTGCTCACTAAAAAAGCAAGCAAAGCCAATCAGTGTGCTTTGGGAAAATGCTGCTGCCTTTCTGCAATGCCTGTGTGACACCAGCCTGCAGCAGAGAAAGAAAGAAAGAGAGGGAGAGGGTGGGAGGACCCAAAAACCCCACTGCTTGGAGGGTGATGTGCTTCAAACCCGCTGCCCTCGAGGCTGCAGCTCTGCTTCGTGCCAGGAGAGCATCTCCACTTCCCCTCAGAGGTTCCTGTGAGCTGGGGGATGACAGAGGAGCTGCTCCCTGTCCCCTCTGCCATACGCTCCCCTCGTAGGTACGGGATGAACCGTGCCCACACACAAAGCACGGCGCTCCCGGCGCCCGGGTCTGGCACCGGCGGGCACCCAAAGCAGCGGCTGCCAGGGAGCTCCGTGCCACCAGAGCCTCCCTTCCCCACACGGGGGGGTTTGGCTGCCTGGGTTTTGATGCCAAGCCTTCCCCTGGCGTCACTGCCCTTCTCAGGGGCACAGCTGGCATCAGCCACCACCAGCGAGCTCCTCTCCCCCTCCCAAGGCAGCGAGCACGAGGGAGGCAGGCACAGCTGGCCAGTCCCACGCTCGTGCCTGGCACGGCCACCACTGTGGCCCTCCTCACCCAGGACGCCCAGCGAGGGGTGGCTTGGCTATGGTTTCAAGCTGGGGAGGGAAAAATAAGAGGGATGAGAAGAGGAACAAAAAAAAAAAAAAAAAATAATCTCCTTCCAGCCAAAAAGGGGGAAGAGGGAGAGCTGGGGGGAGAGCGAGCGGCGGCGAGTGCGCTGCAGTCCCGCAGTGACCCCAGGGGAACGGAGTGAGTCAGAGCAGCCATATTGAGCAGGAAATTACTCACAGACGTGGCGTTCCTGCCTCTCCGTTCCCAAGAGAATCGGCCTTTTGTAAATGGTTCCTCTGTCAGTGCAGGGGGGAGGGGGACGGCTGAGGCCGTGCTTTCCTGTCAGCTCCTTCCCTTCCAGCAGAAACTCGAGCCCTCCCTTCCCAAATTTAGAAGCCAGATTGAAGCTGAAATTCCTGCTGCCTGCCCTGAGCTCTCAGAGGAGCATCTGGGCAAGTGCACTGATCCCCCACAACAGCTGGGGTGTAGCCAGCTCCCCTCTTCTGCACACACACAGGCAGCCCTGCATCACTGTCCTCCAGAGCCCCTGGGTGGTGGGCACCACAGAGATGCTCCCAAACCCTCCTCATCCTCACACCTTCAGGTACCACACACACCCCTTTGGCAGGCAAAGGCAGCAGCAGGGGAACAGCTCCAGTCCCAGCCAGCTCTGCAAACCTCACCCTCTTCCAGAACTACGTGTTCAGGTCCAAACCCACCCTGCAGATTTCCCAACATCAGGTCAGCTCATGCAAGATTCAGCACCGTGCCTGGGCGCTCCTCTAAGGAGGATGCCGTGGTGGGTTCAGCCTGGACATCATCTTGCTGCTGCTTTAAAAGCCTGAGGTGTAAATACATGCCTAGCAAACACCACAACAGCATATATTCATATTCCTGAAACATCACCTGGGGGCTGAGAACAGTATCTGCTCAAGAGAGTATTCTCTCAGTTGACAGAAAACAACCTTCCTCAGCTGTAGTCTGAAACAAAACCTGCTCTCATGTCGGCAAGATATACCAGACCCACTATGGGAACTGTTGTGGTGTTTGTTACATGTTTAACATCTTTAAAGGAGAGCTGTTTCCAGATGAAAAGCTCAGAAGAAAATAATATCGTTCATTTATTAAAATCTTTAATCCCTTCCATCTTTTTTTCCTGCTATTTTGTTTTGTTGTTGATTTTGGAGAGGAAGCGTTTGGAGGGCACTGAGGCTGCCTCGCCCCCCCTAGCGGCAGCCATGGCCTTCCCAGCACTTGGGAGGGAAAAAACCCAAGTTTTAAAAGCAGAATCTTTATAAAAATGAAGCAGTACTCGCATGGAGATGCATTGAATATACCATGGATTTGGTAATGCAGGTTGCTGCCGTCCCTTTCAGCTTAAGGCAGGAGGGCCAAGAGGGCTCCTTGCCACCAGGTGGCACTGGGGAACTCTTAAGAAACATTGAATTCCATGATTCACAACAAATGTGAGGAAAAGGAACTCAAATCACTTATTTGAAAAGCCTGCTAAAAAGCTGACTTTCTGCAGGCAGAAGCAGAGTGACCTGAAGCAGCAGGATGGTGCTGGGTATTTTAAACTTCACCTGTCAACTGGGCACTGCAGAATCTTCTACACACATTTCAAGAGATGTCTGTTTTTTAACAGGTCAGTGCACCGTCTGGATATTACAGAGGCCTAAACTAAAATAAATCTCTGACCATCTTGGCTCCTGATTTCCTGTCCTCATCTTGATCTCTTCCACCAGCACCTCTTTATTACCCATGGTATGATTTATCTTGGCATTAAGGGTTAAACCCTGTTAGGTGCTGAGTATCAACAAACCCTACCAGATTTAGCAGGACTTGACACAGCACCTCCTGGGGTTTGGGCCAAAGGCTCCTATGAAGATTTCCTACATGAAAGGCTAAGTTCATAGTCTGTAACCTCCCTTCTCATCTAATCACTAAATTAGAGAGGCGAGAAGGGGGGGAAAGTGAACAGAACAAAGGGGAAGAACTGCACTCTGTCCTTCAAAATTAATCCCATCAACTTCCTCTTGCTAGAGACAAGAAATCCCTAACCACAACAGAGCGAGTAGTTCTTGCTCTCCCTGTCCAGACTGTGCAGTGAGGGAACTGGGAGAAACAAGGCCAAATCCTCCACTGCTGCTGCAGGCAGCAAGCCACGAGCTCCCTCACTGACAAACAGCCCCTGGCTGCCAACAAGCTGAGGAGCACCCGTCCCTCTCCAAGGGGTGAAACAGTCCTGAGAGCGCTGCCAGCTGGGGGAATCTCAGCACCACCTCTGCTCCAGGTCAGCTGCAAATAAGGTGCATTTAATGGGCAACTCTTTTGGTAGGATCTGGAGGAGACAGAGCAGCACAGAGGTTTGGGAGCCTGCCTTAAGCAAGGAGAGGCCCAGGGCTGCCAGGCAGCACCAAAGGGCTGCAGGGAAGGGAGGCTGTCTTGGCAAGCCCAGTCATTGCACAGCTCCTACTTCATCTTCCTAGTGTATCTACAGGAACCAGTCTTCTCCATCCAAGCTGCCACTGACTGATCCAAGTGATGATCCAAAGTTATTTGTTTGCACTTGTTACAGCTCCCTTCAACTACAATCCACAACCCATCCAGTTTAATTACACTTTCTTCTCAACATCCCTGTCTCAGCTCATTCAAGGAGAGTACCTTAGCCATGCAACAATCTGCACTGTTCCACGAGAGCAAACAAACAGGCAAAGGAGGAAGAGAAAACCACTGCCAGAGCCAAGTATCTAATGTCAAGAGAACGTCCCTGTGGGACAAACCTTCCATTCCTCACCTCTGTAATGAAGAGGATGCACTCCAGGAACATGAAGTCCTTATGGTTTTCATTTACCACCTTCTCATCAACAAAGTGCCGAGGCTCCAGACTCGGATGGTCTAAAAAGAGTAACAGACAACAGGAAGTAACCTGTATGGCAATCCCCTCCTGAGACCAAGTTCAACCAGGTGGTGTGCTGCCCCTCACCCAGAAGCACAAGCCTCCCATCAGAGCTCTTTAAAAGGCAGCACAGAGTTGCTTCCTTCTATCTCATCTCCCACTCCAGTGCCTCTGCAGGCACAAAACTCCCCAGAGCAGAAACTGTGTTCTTTAGTACCAAAACCAAGACTCTCCTTTTAAAAAGCTTCACTGCAGTCACTGCAATAAAGACAGAAGTACTATACAAGGAAGCCTTCCATCTCCCAGCCAGCTTTATTTGGAAAGCTGAAGAAAAAAAAAAAAAAAAAATCCAAGCCCCAAACTCTCCTGCTGTATTATACACAAATCTGACATATTTGAATTTAAAAGTCAGCCCCAAGTCCCATCATCTTTACAACCTAGACAAGTGGGGCAGAGGGCAACCTGGGACACAAGGGGATTTTTATTAGTACCTATCAGCTGGGAACTTCCCCATATGAAAGGCAGGAATTGGAAGTCATCCAAGCCCCACACGCCCTGGCTGCCAGCAGGTTCCATCCTGTAGGTTTTCTGCAGTTTTCGCATCACTTCCAGGTACCTGAGACCAAAGAGAACAGGGAGGGTCAAGGCAAGGCCTTCTCCTGTCTTTGACTTTTGTCAGGACAAGAACAACCAGTCAGGGAAAGGACACAATTTATCACTTGCAAGCAGGACCCTCACATACAGAACAGCTCACAGAATATATATTCATTATATATATTCAGCTCCTTTGCCATAGAAAGCAGCCTGATGGTACCTAACACCAAATGCACAGAGAAATTCAGTGGCAGGGGTTTGTTTTAGCTGCAATGTCTTATGATTGTGCAGATCTTTCCTCATCCCCACTGTTATTTGAAAACATTGACACTTCACATCCCTTCACCAACTTCCAAAAGAGCACAGAGTTTTCCACCTTATAGCAATCACTATTTCCACTTTCCAGGTGGAAAATTAAAGCTGGAAGTACTATTGAAGGAAATTGTTTCCATGCCACCAAACAGTGATACAGCTGGGGTTAGATCTCTGAACTCCAAACACCCATTCCACCAGTTTCATCACTATCAACTCAACCTCCTGGGCTGGAAACACATCTAGAGGAGCAGTGGAGGCCTCCCAGTTACATAGATTTTTTATTTTTGATGCCTGAAGAGATGTTAGATTCTCTGATCAGATATTCCTGTCTATCACAAAGCACAGAGCCTCACCCACAGAGCTCAGTAACTTGTGCTCCACTAAAGTAACTTTCCAGAAGGACACTCTGAAGACAAGGGGCATCACCTCTTTTTGAGATAGTTATACTGGGTCAGTTTTCAGTCCACTAAAAAGTACATCTGCTCCTAATTTTGTCTAAAATTATCTTCAGCTTTCCCATTCTACCCTTCTCCCCAAACAGCCCAGCACTTCCAGCCCTTCTGCTCCCATTACCTCACCTGTTAAACACTTTGAAGACAATGGCCATCTGGTCATCCACTCTGAGCACACCAATTTTGCAGAGGCAGCAGAGAAAGGCTGCAAATGCAGCTTCGTGCCCTGGAGTTAAAAGACACGAAGAGACATGACACAGGTGTCTCTGGCCCCCAGGACAACCTTTCTGTGGGCACCACAACAGCTCTTCAGAAATCACAGCAGTCAAAGTCCCCTCTCAACCCTGTTGTCACTGCTAATGCCAGGAGCTGACAATATTTCATCCCCCTGCAGCACCCACCCAAATTATACCTTCTAGACACTCATAAGGTGATCATTAACTTAGAGAAAAGAAGTTCTTAAGGGGAAAGAGCTCCAACTGGGCATGCTGGGAGCAAGGCAGGGACTTTTCCAGGAGCTTGGCACAGCAAGGGAAGTGGAGCACTGCAGAGTCATCTGCTTGGGGGATGCAAGACAACCTCACATCTGCAAGCAAACAGATTTCCTCCCGCTACAAAAATATCTCCATGTTGGAAGGATGCAGATCCCACGACACTGCCAGGAACAGTCTGTCCCAGAAGGTACTGGGATCTCAGGCTAAGCCTCTGCAGCTTGGCCCTCCAGCTAACAGCAAGGAAAAGAAACCAGCAAACCCAGAAATGTCTTTTAGTGGGAAGGACCACAGAAGAAGGGAGAGTACAAGATCAGCAGCTCCACACTACGGACAGGTGCAGCTCCCAGTGTGGGAACAAATGCACCCACAGTCTGGACACAGTGAGCTGGGACACGGGCCCCTGGCCTGGGACACACGGGATGGGAGGAGAGGTTGAATTTCCTTCTCTAAGCTGACCAAACCCCATCCAGCCTTTCCAAGGACAACATCTCCCCCTGGTGCCAGTGAGCCGCAGCCAGCACTGCACAGCCTCTAGTCCTTCAGCCTTTACCCACGGCCTCCTCTTCCTCTCCCTGCCCAAGTCCAAAGTCATGTTTCCTGGCACTCACAGCATCCTGCCCTCCTGCCTTTTAGTCACAGCCATCCTCCAGAGAGGAGCAGAGCATGCAGACAATTCTGCATTTAGGTCCCAGTGAAGCCTGTGTGGTTACTTCACCTGCAATTCAGTATCTCCTAAGGTGCTTCTATCTTCAGATTTCAAAGTCCCCCTGTAAGCAGTGATTCCCTTCTAGGGACCACCAGACCATTATGATGTCCCTCTAGGGTCACCTCCCACTGAACATGAACAAAGTTCTCACTCTAATTCCAATTCAAGCCAGTACATTTTATCCCTTTAAACTGCCTGCTGCATGCAGTGAAGCAGGTCCTACAGCTCATCCCAGAACAGCTTGGTTCCCATTTCCTTGGATGAGATGTGAAAGTGTGTCACAGCTCTAGCACAGCTCCCAGCCCCTGCTCTCAGTCACAGCCCACACAGGGCAGAGGGGTGAGGGAGCCCTAAAAGGAAGGTGTTCATTTCAAGCTGGCCCTAAAAACAGTGGTAATGATATATTTAAATAAATCCAGCACCCAGCTCCAAAGGGTCCCTTCCTGACAAGCCAGGCAAGGCCAGGTACCTGTGCCATAGTCAATGCGGGTGGAGTTCCCCACGGACTCCTTCAGGTACACAGCCACTTCTGGGGCAGCATCAGCCAAATGCTTGGGAATCACTGCTGACACCAACTTTTCTGCCTCCTGAAAGACACAAAAGACTCCCCTGGGTGAGCACAGATCTGTCACAGTCCCCAGGGACAAGGCACCTTGTGCTCAGATGCTGTCACAGCGTGAGGGCTGCAATGGTGCTCTGCAATGCCTGGAGGCAGCATGAGAGAGGAGCAAACTCTCCTGTTGGAGAAGCCATCTCCAGAGATGGAACAAGTCAGAGAGAGCTTGTCCTGAGACTTATTCAGGCCACACACATCCTGTAGGACAGAAGAGCCTCCTCTCCCAAGTACACTGAGCCAGTTACCCACTGAGCCATCTTCAGGACAAAAGCATCACCAGAACAGCAGAGCACCTGCAAGGCCAGTGCTGCTGGGGCTGGGGCTGTGCCACCTCCAGAGCTTGGTGCAGGGCAAGTGCTCTGAGCTGAAGGAATTCCAGCAGTTTTCCCCAGTCTTTCTCTCATTTTGTGACACAGTGGGCAGCTACAAAGCAAAAGAATTCCTTGGGCTTGGGCAGCCCTTCTGACTCATCCAGAACCTGGGAGACCCAGCCAAGAGCATTTACATGGCCCATATGCTCTCGCAAGAGGAAAAGATAGCACCAAGTCAGGGGTAAGTGATGAGGATCAAGAGGTGGATTCTTCAAGGCTTATCTGAGCAATTCCTCTGTGAGCTGCTTGGCTGCCACACAGAGACAGAGCCATCCTCCCACCCCTGCTGGGTACACCACCCCTCTGTGGGAGCTGCAGGTAACACTGCACAGCACAGACAGGCTCACCTGGTCTAGTTTGGCATACCAGGTCCTGAAGGCTTTGTTCCCAAAGCGAGAAGGTTGATCCACTGGCGGGGTTTCATCGATCCATCTGTCGAGGGTGTTCAGCAGAGCCACCAGCTTTTCAATGGCCTACAGAGAGCAAGAGGGTGAGAGGTCACAGTGACATGAAACAGAGCAGTCCCTCAGTCTCTGACATCCCTTTTCTTGATGGGAGTCATTAAAGCCCACGCCATTCCTCCCAAGAGAGGCCCGTGGAAATGGGCTGTGCCAATCCTCCTCAAAATGCAGAAGGGACAGAAAAAAACATTCTTCCCTGAAGGAGAGCAGTCCAGTACAAAACCCAGCCTGAGGCAGACTCCCCAGTCACCCACACAGTCTTTCATGAGCTGTAACAGCACCATGCTCCAAAATTTCTTGGAGAAGAGCTACAGCAAGCTCCCAGCTGTAGAACAGTCCTCACAGCACTGAGAGGCAGGGAAGTGCTACACAATTCAGGGACCTCCAATGCATAACTCAGGCTCAACACCTTAAGGGTCCTGCATTCCCCAGGGGATAAAGAACAGCACGTATACAGCACTATGCATCCTCACCAGTGGCTGATGATGTGATTTAAAGGCCCTTCTCAAGGCTCTAATAATCGTCCTGAAGTGTCTCTTAGGAGCCAGGATTAGCAGTTGATGCTGTTAAACCACGACACATTTGTACAGCAAGTCAACCTTCTCAGCATGATTCCTGTTGCTTCAAACTCCTATGAGCCAGGCCACCAGGCAGCTCCAGCCCAGGGACGCCCACTGCATGTGGCAAAATACAACCTATCCAGGGCAAGTGGCAGCCTGGTTAGCCCATCAGTGCTCTCATCAGAGCAGGAATGAGGAGCTCTCAGCTCTCAGAGAAATGTCTCAATTCAAACACAAAGCTGATGGGAAGACAGCAACAACAGCAAGACCACAGCCATGTTTCTCACATCCAGTGCTGGAAGTGAGGGATCCATGTAGGATGTATGAGAGTGGCCATGAAGGAAAAGAGGTGCAGCAGGTGACACAGCACAATGCCTCCAGCTGTGCTGTCAGACTAGAGCTGCCCAAAGCACACCATCTCCCTGCCTGGCCCAAATGCCTGGAGAACAGCTACACCCCCCATACCAAGAGACAACACCACAGGCAGCACTTTTAGCAGCTCCAGATGGTTTCAGGAGGCTCTGCTGACAACTGGTCAAGCCTGCCAGAGGCTCTGGGATTCTCCCTGCCTGACTCCAGGCAGCTGGAGAGCCATCAGCCACCACAGCAGCTGGCCAGGCCCCAGGCAATGTAGGCTCCTCTGTCTCGAGAGGGGATTCCTCCTTCAAGGGGACAAAGAGGACAGCAGAAGCGGCGGCTGGTTTGACTTTGCTGGAGGCATCGACCGTGTGAAGCCGGCTGGTCTCCTGGGCTGTGGTTCAATTCTTCACGCTGCTGTCGGGAGGACGAGGAAACAGCAGAGCCCAGCAAGTTTCCAGCCCTTGAAGTGCCACTAGAAGGGGGTGGGCAGAGCCAGGCATGGCAGAGCTGTGCTGCCACTGAGTAGCTGCAGGTTGCTCCTGGGAGGAAGGGTCTCATGGCAGACGCGGCCTCCCACAGACAGTGACTCCTGAGGTGCCACCCCAAGGACACGGTGGGATCAGCCAGTGGGAACAAGCAGGAGAGGGATCCTCCCACTCCAAAACCTTGACATGTGGCCACTGAGCCAGACAAGAGACTGTGACAAGACCTGAGCACACCGAGAACACAACAAAAGGGACAAGACAGCCTAAAGGAGGAGGAGGCACTAACAGGCCAGTGCCCAGATACGTGTGGACCGGAGCAGCACAGCCCCCTCTGCTTCAGCTCCCTGCTCCCCAAACACTGTAGGAACCAAACACATTCCCATTGCACTGGGCCCCGTTTGGAATCAGCCCTACTCCTCTTAGCAATGAGCATTCCCCTCCAATTAAGCAACAGCACCCCCAGCACTGGGTTGCATTAAATAATTAAATCGTGCTGGTGATTTATCCGCCGGCACCAGCAGCTCATTATGAGCAGCCACCGTATTTCAAACCTCTCCAGGAGCACTCGGTGCTGCCTGCATCAACGGCTGGCATGGACCAGCTCCCTCTCTGGGGAGCAGAGAGTCCAACCTCCCCTTCCCCACTCGCTGGCTTTAAAGGGATTAAAAGCCCAGCCCCACTGAACACGGGAGAGCAGGACCCAGCTGCTGGCTCAGCCACATCAATAAATAATTAAAGAGCTGCAGCTCATTTTGGGCTCAAGGCCCTTTGAAAAGGGGGTAACTAAAAGAAGCAGCTTCCCATTGTCCAGCAGAGGAAGCCTGCACATCCAGGGCTGACCCCTGTTGGGGAGAAAGGAGCTTATGGGAACACAGCCATCAGCACCACTGCAGCCTGTTTTGCCTGGCTGGGTTTTTAAGCTCTATTTTTGCTTTACCTTTCCAGTGATCAAAGCAAGGGCAGCCTCCCCCCTGCTCTTCTCGTTGTGCTGATTTTGCATCTCCTTGACCCTGAGTCTGCCACTGGTCCCAAAGGCAAACCACGGGGCTTCCTACAGAGCACAGACCTGTCAGCAGCTCTCAAGAGCAGGGGCCAGGCAGACAGAGGTGCTGAGGAGGCAAAGCTGCCTGTGGCGACCAACTCTCCCCTCTGGGCTCCTCAGGCCCTGTCAGAATGGGGAGCTGCTAAAATCAGAGCATTTGCTGCTTCCCCCACTTCCTTCCTGGAAGCAGAGCAAGCCACAAGACCGACCAGCTTCCCCCAGTGCATTGGGCTGTTTGAAGGGAAGGTCTGCTCCTTGCATGGCAAAAATTAACCTCATCCTCCCCACTGCACTGCTCCTCTGATCCAAGCCACTGCTCCAGGCTGCAGCCCCAGCAAGCTGCTGATGGATCCCCAGGTGGAAAGCACGCCCTCCAGGAGGGGAAGGCAGGTCACAGCCTATCACTCACACAACCTTGTGCCAGACAGATGTCTGTGCCAGAGCCTGCTATCAGTGCCTGTCAGATGGCTGCAGCAAACCCTGGACAGCTCCACACAACGTGTCAGTAGGAGCAGAGCAGGCTCAGAGAGTCTCCAAGGGGCTCAGCCCCCACAGGATCCAGCAGCAAGGTTGGTATCAACACATACTCTCTGGAAAACACTAAGCTGCCTCCTTCAAAGCACAGCAGACCACATCTCCATTTTTTATTCCATGGCAAAGCAATACCAGAAAGTCACAAAAAGGATATGCATTCAGCAGAAAGGATTCCAGGAGGTCATTTGCCAAAGGAAGGTGTCCCTGGCATTTGATCAGGGAGGAAGATGGGATGGCACAAAAGCACATTGGTAGCAGGTACAGCAAAAGAGAAGAAAGCTGAGCAGAGATGCAAGAAGAGGCCACGAGGGGCTAAGCCTTTAAAAGCACAGATAAGCAGTTTGATCTACAAAGGAGCCTGTGTGAACAAGCAACCTCATCAACAAGACAACCCTGGGGATGCTCCACCTGTGCCTCAAGTCACAGGCTTCTGCTCTCCTCAGTGTGTGGGGAATGAGATGTGCTCCCTGCCTCTTCCCAAGCAGTTGGGATTGTGCCTCTTGTTTGTCACTTGGACTGGGACCACGGGTGGAAAACACTCACTCCAAGAGGGCTCCTCTGCAGACACAGCCCTGCTACAGCTTTTCCTGACAGCTCAAAGGGCTTGTCGAAGAGGGTTGGGTTTTCCCCCCCTCTTTGTTTTGTTCATTTTTAATGCTTTGTTTCCCTAGAAGTGCTCTGTGAATGGTTGGGAACAAGCGAGATCATGACAAAGACAAAACTCAAAGGTGAAATGCAAACAGCAGAAAGCAAGAGCAGCATTTGACAGCAGTTTCTGCTGCATTGAAGGAACAAAAGGGGGGCACAAAGCCTGTTAGAGAGAGACTCATTATCCCCTCCATGAACTACAGGGGAGTTTCTCATTCACACACTGGCTCCTAGAAGGGAAGGCTGGACTCAACACAGTCCTTCAAACATGAAGACTGGATTAAACACCATCATCAGCTGCCTTCCCACACCAGAATGAAGCTCTAAACACAGGGTCCAATCTGCTGCCCACACCAGAATGAAGCTCTAAACACAGGGTCCAGTCTGCTGCCCATTTTGCCTAGATCTTTATACATCATTCTCAGCTTTCTTGCGCAGCTGTGGTCAGTAAAATGTATCCAAGAATCTCCTCACTGCAGCACAAACTGAGGGAGGGGGATTCAGTGTGGAACAAGGAAGCAAAGCTGGTGGCCAGTGTGTGCTCTGTGGATTGGCAGCACCCAGCGAGCCCTCAGGGCAGCAGTGGCACCACTGAGGGTGACTGCCCTTTCCCTCTGGCTCCACTATGCCCTGAGAAGGTGAACAGCCATTAAAACTGGCAATGGCAGCAGGCAGGGACAAGTGACAGCCACTTTCATGCAAGGGGAAAACCAGGTGTTTTCTGCTTAATACCTTGGAAGGGGCAATCCTGCCCCACAGGTTAAACCTCCCAGCCCCACTGAGATCTCCCAGCCCTCTGTGACCCCTGTGATCCCAGATCCCTGGGAGCTCTGCAGGCCCCAGGATTTTGAGCACGGCCCTGGAAAAGGCAGGTGCAGCCAGTGACATGCCTTGAGGTCACACCTGTCAAACCAGAGCTTGCACAACTTAGCTACAGCCTGGGCTGAGGAGAGCAGAGCAATTAACACAGTCTGAGCAACGAGAAGGGACAGAGAGAGAAGGGGTTTGCCCACAGATTTTCCTACAGAAAAACCACCTGGGCAACAGGAATGGTACAGACATCCCAGCCTTCTGCCTGCAACCAGGAGGGAATATCACATCTTCAGAGCATCACTGGTTCCCCACCAGCTCAGTTGCTCAACTTCCCACCCACCAAGCACATCCAGAGTCTCTACATCCTGAGGAGAGGATGGCATCCTGACATTTGCATCTCCAACCACAGCCCAACCACATTGACTCCCCCTTGGCTTCCAGATAAGCTACCAATTCATTCCTCACCCAGGAAATACTCACTGTTGAGCCAGAAAAAAAAAAAAAAAAAAAAAAAAAAAAAAAAAAAAAAAAAAAAAAAGGCAGGAAAGGAGTAACAAGGGGATCCAAACTCTTCTCCTACCTCTGAAACTTTGTATTCACAGGTCAGCTTCTTGCCCCTGACGCCTTCGTTCAGAGTGAGGATGAAGCCCATGTAGTCTGCATATGCCTGCAAACACAGAGGGCAGAGCTTTAGGGAGAGCCCAGGGTCTGTCTGAGCACAAAACACAGCACAGGAGCATCCTGCACCCCAAGGGAACCTTTCCCAACACTGCTTCCTTGGAGACACCCAGGGGTGCAGGGCTTGCTGTGAAATTACTGCTCTTTTTGGCAGCCCCGGCAGCAGAAGGCAGGTGGCGATTGCATCGCTGTGAAAATTACAGAGAAGGAGAATCCTAAAAATGCTCACACTGACCCCAAAATCATTCCCTCAGCTCCCATCAAGTCAAATTCAAACTCCTCAGTTCTGCAGAGTCTCAGCTGTGCCCAGGCATCCTGCTCTGGACTGCTCCTCCCAGACCTGTGCTGTTACCTCCCCTTTCCCCCTCGGACTCTTTCCCCAAGCTCAGGATAGGGAAGTGGGATACAGCCCAGGCTCCTCACTCCTCCTCTCTTTAAATTGGCTGCTTTGGCAGCAGCACACTGCCACTTCTCCCTCCCTGCATCAAAATCCTGACCAGGAGCCAGTCCTTAAACCCAG
Organism: Phainopepla nitens; assembly: GCA_013400175.1. NCBI lineage: Eukaryota > Metazoa > Chordata > Aves > Passeriformes > Bombycillidae > Phainopepla > Phainopepla nitens. The sequence goes on from VXBQ01005797.1 coordinate 33,300, forward strand.
GAGACTTAAATTGGAAGCTGCATCCAGAGGTTGGCTTGACACCTGGCTATAACCTCAGCTTCTCTCAAGACATCTCATGTTAGTCATCAAGCAAGAATTTCCTCCTAAGAGGTGAGACAAGTCTGGGCCAACACCCCAAACCCTCAAAGGCAGACAGGGGAGAACCTGCTTGTTCCACCAGCTCCACACAAGCTGTAAACAAAAATTATCCAGGAAATTGAAGGGCTCAGCTCTAGAGTCCTTTCCAGAACAGCACAGTGGGAAGGAACCAACCCAGGCTGGTGCTGCCAAGGCCAGGCAGCAAAACCATGTTTAATGTGAGCTCTAATAGGGCTGGGTAAATCCAGTTTGGTTACAAAGTACAGGCCAGGTAGCGTGAAACAGTCACCAGCTTCTCATCCAGCTTGTTGGGAGGGAGCAGCAATCATTACTGCCAAGTAATTTTCCTACAAACAAGCACCGACTCTTCTGCTTTGAAACAAAAATTCAATTATTTCCCATTCTCTGCCCAAACCTCCTTTACTTCCTGGCTGTTCCCAGACTTGGCTGCCACCAAAAGATCAGCAGTATTTCCCAGTCTTCCCTGTGCCCAGAGCCATACCTGAGATCGCTTCCACTTGGCCATGTCAGAAACCACATTTATCTCCTTTCTGGGGACCATGAAGCATTGCTGGACAGGAGGAGCCACCTCCTCAGAGGTGCCTGGGAGATGAAAAAAAAAGAGGTAAAACAGAGGCACTGGAGAAGGAGAAATCATTTATTTTTTTTTTCTTAGCAATGAGCTTTATTTCTCAGGAGATACAAAGCACACAAATCCATCCCAGCTGGGCTGTAGTCTCACCACGTCCTCCTCACCAACATCCTCCTAAGGACACTGCAAGTCTTCAGACAGAAGCATTCTGTCTGTTTTCATTGTTAAAGATGCATTTCCCACTCGGACAGAGAGACTAGTGCAGGCAAACAAAGGCAACATCCAGCCAGTTTAATTATTTCTGTCTAGTGCAGCCAAGCCTCAGGTCATGCTGAAGCACTGAGCTCTCCTACAGACTAACTCTGCCTTGTTCTTAAGTGTTAACCCTGACCTCCATTCCTCTAGAAAGGATAATTCCTGCATGGACAAGCTGGAGCAGTGCAATAAATGCAGCCCAGAGCCACAGCTCTGGTCCAGCAGCACCAGGACTTGCAGGATGATGGGACACAGCCCTTCCATGGATGATGGGAGCTGTGAAGGTAGTTTGATTTCAAAGCTCTCTCAGAGCCTGGAATGCAATATGTAATGCAAATGTGAGTTGCTAATGAATTAGAGGGGCTCTTTTCCCCAGCATCTGAATGCAGGGCCCAACCTGCAGAACCAGAAAAGTTCCAGGAGGTTTAAAGTAATTTGTATTATGCTTCTGTAAGTGGAACTTTAAATAGCAAGAGGCAGCACAGAGAGAGTACTGTCAAGGAACCTGGGCACTAATGTCAATTTATGAATTCTGTCAGAGTCACTCAGTTCACCTTTCTAATCCCAGAAAATCTGCAGGCACTCAGCAGCACCAGCTGCCCTGACACGCTCCAGCAACTGCTGTCCACAACCCAGCCAGCTCAGGCACTGTCTCCCTAACAAATACCGCCAAACTCCAACTCCTTAAAATATTATCAGCTGCATTTACATAGAAAACACCATCCAGAAGCAGCAGCAGCCTTTTCCACAGTGCTCTCCAGCAGGCAGATCAGATTAAAAGGAATCCAAAGTCCCAGCAACCACACAGAGTCTGCTATAGATTTGTCGTTCAACCTTTGACAGCCATTTGACTTCTCTGCCTTTCATGTTCCCCATGCACAGAACAACTTCAGCCTCATCTCCTGCCCTGAATGCTGCAATGTTCAGTTCATTCCTGCAGAAGTCACAGCAAAACTTCCAGGTACGGGGATGAGAGGAACAACATGTGATGAATTTAAATTAAAGACACGTGTGTGTCTCTCTTCTGAAAATTCAGCACCCAGCTCACAGCGACTGGCACCACACCAACAGAGCTCTGCTTTTAATAGTTTATAACAGGAAAACAATGAAAAACACCCAAGCAGTGATGTGAAAAGGCAAACACTGATGTGTCCATCACTGCAGGTGACTCATAAACGCCAGGGCAGGGTCCTGATTTGGGTGTTTGCCAATAACAGAACTCCTTGCACCTCTTTGCGTTTGTTTCTCAGCCATCACTGCTTCTGACCCGCACTTTGTGCAATTCCTCTTGCTGAGGAGACCAGGAACACCCGAGGAAGGAAACAGTGAGGGCTGCAGGGGTTACAATATTCTGGGATGAATACACAGGAGTCCAAGCCTACTGGTGATGGAGAGGGGAGCGCGGCGGGTCGGCTTTACGACGAGAAGCAGCTTGGACAGAGGAGGCACTTTCAGCCTTGTCTCACGGTGTGAGGAGGGGGAGTCAAAGGCCCAGGACGAGAACCAGCCACAAACCGGGGCTGGGGGCCGCAGGATCCCCGACCCAGAGGCTCAGTCCCGACCACCCACCTCGCCCCGGGGTGGTGCCAAGACTCGGGGGGCCCAGGTCCTTCACACCCTCAGTAAATCCGCCCCTGCCTTCGCCTCCCCGGGCCGGGCGCTGCTGCCACCGCCCCCCACAACCCGGGCCCGGCGCCCCCGGCGCAGCACCCCCGGAGCGTGGGGCCCTGCACCGGCCCCGAGCACGCCCCTCAGAGGCTCCGAGCGCAGCCCGCAGCCCGGTGGCTCCCAAAGCCCCCCGGCCGCCCCTCACCTGCCCGCCGCTCGCTCTCTGCCATCTTCCCGCAGCCCGGCCCGGCCGGCCCTCCCCTCCCACCTCCGCGCGCGCCGAAGCCGCCGCCGGCCATCTTTGAGCAGGGCACGGCGCCCGGCCCTGTCGTTCCCGGGGCTGGCACACGGCGGGGCGGGCCCTGCCGGCCACCGTCGTGCTCGCGCCGCCATGTTTGTGCCGGGCACGGCCCTCCCTGCCCACAGCGGGGAAGGACGGGCGTGCGCGGAGGGGCGAGAGGAAGGACCCTTTTCACCATCTCCGGGAGGAGGCAGCGGAGAGAGGGGCCGCAACAAACACGGCTCCCACACCGCTCGCGGCGCTCCCTCCGCTCAAAGCACCGCTCTGCCCTTCTCAAAGATGGCAGCGCGGGCTTCACCCCACTCCAAGATGGCGGCGGGGCGGCC
>VXBQ01005797.1:36855-87833 GCA_013400175.1 Phainopepla nitens
TGGCAGCGGGGCAGGGACCCTGCCAAGTCAGTCCCCCAGGGCCGCTGGTTTCTTCCCGTGGCTGGCGGCAGCATGCGCGGTGAAGCTGTCGGGATGGAGATGACAATCCCAGAACTGTCAGGGTTGGAAGGGATGGATCTCTGGAGATCACCCTGTGCAACGCCCCTGCCAGAGCAGGGTCACTTGGGGCAGGTGACACAGGAACGTGTCCAGCTGGGTTTGGAATGTCTCCAGAGAGGGAGACTCCACGCCATCCCTGAGCACTAAGGCACAGTGCTCTGCCATCCTCAATATAAAAAAGTTATTCCTCATGTTGAGGGCAGACTTCTTAAGTTTTAGTTTACAGCCGTTGCTCCCTCTCCTGTCACTGTGCACCACTGAAGAGAGTCTGGCACATCCCTCTTGACGCCCACCTTGGTGATATTTATATGGATTGTTGAGATTCCCTGTCAGCCTCCTCTTCAGATTAACCAGGATGAACTCACACAGCCTCTCACTCTCCTCATACGAGAAATACTCAAGTCCCTTAATTATCTTTATGTCCTCCTCTGGACCCACTCCAGCAATGCCTTGTCTTTCCTGTACTGAGGTGTCCCGTTGGGGCTGGACAGCAGGAAGGTGGCTGCTGGACAGGGAGGGGCCAGGGAAGCCCAGGCAGATGGCACAGGTGGCTCCCAACGTGCCCATCCTGCTGTCAGACCCCTGCCAGGCTCGGGAGCTGCTCATTGCAGTCCCTTTTGGGTCCTGAGAGGAGGAGACAGAGCAGCAGAACAGCAGCCACAGCGTGGATCCACTCAGTCACTGAGGGACCAGGCAGGGCCAGTTGCCTCTGGGCTTAAGGTGCACTCCAGATTCTGATTTAAAAATGAAAGACAGGGCTGTGGCATTCTGATACTCAATGTTCTGGCTGTACTAAGAATCAGCTATGAAATTCCTTCTGCCCCCGGCAGGTGGATTGCCTTTCCCACCAGCTTTGCAGGTTCTTTGCTGTGTTGGAACGTGGCTCAGCAGCGATGCCAGGGCACAGGCTGGCTCTGTCTGCACACCCTGCTCCCCTGGTGTTCGTTTTCCTGCTGCATGTGGGCAGTGTTGAGGGCCATTCCCTCCTCAGCTGCCTCCTCAGCTCTGATCACTGCTCCTTCTCCCACCAAATCCTTGAATTTAACCCCAAACCAAACAAACAGGAGACACAAAAGAGGGAAACTAACAAATGCATTCCACATTTTAACATCCAGTGTCTTCCATGGGTTGGTTTTGGGATTTTCATTGTTACCCCATGGAAAATCTGCAGCTGTTTGTTTGGGATCATCATACTGTATTCAAGCTATTGCAGACTGTGCTTGTCTGCCCCTCAGTTCATTAGACAGACATGAAGGAGGGGCTGATATTCCTTGTGACTGTTTGGCACTCTCACTGCCGTGCTGTGGAGATACTTTCTGGTTGTTTGTTTATTTGTTTTTTTTAAGAGTTGACAACCCAGAACTCCCCAAAGTCTCAGCTTGCAATAATGACCACACAAACTGGGGTCTCTCCTGCCTTATGTCCAGGTCTCTCTCCCAACAGCCACAGTAGTTTCCCAGTCCAGGCAAATGCTGAAGGAACAAGATCCCCACTTCTGCCCCAGCTGGAGCCCAGAGCTCGGTCAGAGAGAGGCTCTAGCCAGGTACTCATCAGCTGCCCAGAGGGGCACCTTCAGGGCAGTTTTTGCAACCCAACGTTCTGATAATTGCTGTCCCTGCCGGGGCTGTGCCAGCCCTGGAGCCCTCTGATCGGAGCAGTCATGTGGCAGTTGGCTAATGAGGTGACGCCCTGCAGGGGCAGCACATTGTCAGGGGGAAGAGGAGACCCAGACAGGCCGAGGGAGAGGTTTACGGTCTTTTCTGTCCTACCAGCCATGGATAGGAAGCAGAAGCAAGCAGAGAAGGTACAGTATGCCCAAGCTGCTGCCATCAACATCTTTCTTTTCCTCCCAGTCCCACTCTTATGCTTCATTAATTTGTCCTTCTGTTGTTTTTCTCATTCCTTCTCCAAACCTCAATCTCCCAGCTCTTCCCAGGTCCCACAAAGACCCAGCTGCCCAAAAACAGAGCAGTTTCTGGGGGGCCTTTGTCACCTTGTAGATTTAGCTCTTTCTTCTCTGTGCTTAACTGCTGGGAGGAGGTGTGGAACAGCTATTTTCTCGCGGCTTTGGAAGTCAAAGGGAAGGTTCTCAGTTGCTTTGCATTCTCAGTACACTGACAATGCAAAGTCCAGAGTCCTGCAGGAGTGTCTGACTCAGTAGATCCATGGGAGAGGGAGGTGCAGAGGGAACTGGAAACCTTGAGAGGGCTATTGAAACATCTTCTAACCGAAGAATGTCCAACCCCATTCGTCTAAAAGGATGTTGTCATTCTTTCTGGGGAAAACTGGTGAGTTGATTTCCTGGTGAGCACTTACTTTGCTCTGGTGTATTTCTTCAGCCAGGGAAGTGTTTGGAAGTGGCGTTTAACCAAATGCCAGGTAAGGCTTTTGCTCCCACATGGCCCAGTTGGATTGTAGGAGCTTTTTGGCATCACCTGCAGTTTCCTGAATAGCAGAGAAGAGGCATTTTAATCCTGCCCCAAACTTAGCTAAATTCTGCCTCCTCAAAGCCAAAAGAGTAGTTTGGTTTGGCACAAGGGTTCTGCTTTTTAGCCTTATGCTTTTGTAAGAAATAGTGAAAGTTTCTGATAGTGCATAAGATGATTATTTTTTTCACAACTTTCTTCCCACTTACCATGGGATCGAAGGCTTTGGCTTTGTCCATCACATGGAGACTCTCAGCTGGAAGGTTTCCAGAGAGTGGGGAGATATGTCATTACCCCAGCAGCATTTTCTCTGAGGAGCTGAGAATAGGTACCTTGGAGATGGAGTTTCTGTTTCACAGCTTTCCTGAACGTCCTGCACCCTCTCCAGCACGCAGCCGTGCTCTGCTCCCAGCTGTGCCCACACAGAGGCTGGCATGGAGACTCCTAGATCCAGGTTCTTTGCTGCCTCAGGGGGAAGCTCTGTCTCGACATTTGCTCTGTGCTTTGCAGGCCAGGCCCTGTGGCCTGCTGAAGCAGACAGCTCTAAAGAAGATCCCGGGCAGATTCCAGCTGCACCAGGAAGCGCTGCCCCCCCTGCCGGTGCCGCCGCTGCAGCAGACCCTGGATCGGTACCTGCTGGCCCTGCAGCCCATCGTCAGCCCCGAGGAGCTGAGCCACACGCGGGAGCTGGTGGCCGAGTTCCGCAAGCCGGGAGGCGTCGGGGAGAGGCTGCAGAAGGGCCTGGAGAGGAGAGCCAGGAAAACAGAGAACTGGGTAGGTCAGGGCTCTGGCCCCAGCTCTGGTTAGGGAGGGTGGAGGGCTGATGTGCATCTCTTCCCTGTCCTGGCTGCATCCACTGGCATCTGTGTTTTAATGGCGTCACCTTCCCGACCAGTTTGCTGCTGATCTCCCCAAGCTGTGCAAACTCCTCATCAGGATCTGGGTGAGCAGAGAGATTATGGCAGAGCAGGGAGTCACTGGCCCTGCCTCTGGCTGCTGAAGGCTTGAACCTGTCAGCATCACACAGCTGCCTCAAGAAGCTGAAGGAAACTCTCTGCTCAAGCCCTGCACCAAAAGCTCCCCATGCCTTGCTCAAATTCCCCTTCCACCTGCACAAACCCCAAACGCTTTGTTTGCAAAGTGTGGGACAAAACTGGGGGCAGGATGCTGAGACCCATCAGCCAGGCTTGGCTTGGACAGCTGCAGCTCCCTGCATGTTTTCTTTCTCCATCCCAGCTCTCAGACTGGTGGCTGAAGACAGCTTACCTGGAATATCGCCTGCCAGTTGTGGTCCACTCCAGCCCAGGTGTGGTTTTACCTAAGCAGGATTTTCTGGATCGACAGGGTCAGCTCAGGTAAAGTCCTTTTCTACCTTCCCTTAGGTTATAGGTGGGATAAGCTTCTGTGCTCAACAGGGATGAGGGTATTAAGGCAGATTGTGAATGAGTAATTACAATGTGGTCCTCAGGTCTGAGCTGTAAGGGCAAGGCTGCCAGGCTGTAAGGAAATTCTTGGTTGCACCAGACTTAATACTTAATTAGGGGAGAAAACCAAAGAGTCTTGTGATTCAGATATTAAGCAGGGACTGAGAAACTACATTTAGGTCTTTGCTCAAGCACAGATCTTCACTGCAAAACAGTCCCATCACTGGCTGAAGACATTGTGGGGATGTATTGGAGGCACTGTGATTGTGTGTGCAGTTAAAGGAGGCATAAAAAGTAACCCAGGCATGTAAAGGAGATCACCCAGAAATGCCTCTGGAGTTTGCTAGTTTATAGGGATGGGGGAGTCTGACAGGGACTGTCCCCTATTGTGAAACTTCAGTGAGCAGCCCTTCCACTCCAAACTTTTCCTTGCATTCAAGGAAAATGATCCTGCCATGCCTTCTCTTCCTCGTGGGCTACCTTTAATTTTTAACCACTACTAGGAGTGTGTTGAATCCACCTGCAAAACTTTAGCATCAACCTTTACACAGTTACCTTTGCCACAGTTACCAGTCAGCACTGCCCTGGCAGATCAAAAGTACCAGCCAGGGGATCAATGAGGCTGGGAACAAATCCTCCCTCCCACTGCCTGATACACCTGAGCAGAGGATTACCCTTACAACTGTGCAAGAGTACGCAAATGTCTTGAAAGCTGTCTGTTGTGTTATTCACTCTCAAGTTTTCCACATAATCTGGAGAACTACAAGTGGCCAACCAATGGAATTCAGCAGCTGCATAAGAATGTGGGCTCCTGTGTAAAATACAATCTAAATGTGTGTTTGGGTAGTTTGTGGCTGCACAAAGAATTTTGACAGTGCAGCTTGAAACTAAAGCTTCCAAAAGCAGAAGGCAAATTTGAAAAGTGGTGGTTTTTTACTCCTTAACCTGGCAAAACTGCTGGCTGAAAACAAGTCAGCCAGCCTCTCCCATCTCCTCAAGCCCAAACTCTGCTTCCAGGCTTTCTCTGGAAAGGAAAGGAACACAGACTCTTCTTCACTGGTGTTTCCCTCATGTTTTGCAATAAGGCTGAGAAATTTTCATTGAAAACTACTTTGCAGAATGTCTCATTTCACAGAACCCTTAGGTTCTTGGAGTTGTATCCTTTGATCTTTCTTAGGAATGAGCAGGCTGAGCCAATCTAAAGGATACTGCCTGCAAATGCCAAATGTTGGCACCACCTCACTCAGCCAACACGACCTCCTGTCCCAGTGGCCTCCTGCCTCCTTCAGGGACAGGTGGGAGCTTCCTTCAGAGAAAGCCAGTCTGTCACTTCCAGCTAAGCAGCTTGATGTGGCTTGTCACAGCCCTGCTGGGAGCTGGCATTGGCAGTGTTTACATTGATCCTGGTAAACACAACACCTCAGTGTCCACTTGCAGCACATCTGCCGTGGTTTCCAAGCCCTCAATGCCAGAGGAAGGTTCTCTGGAGTTGTGTTAGCAGCAGGATGTTCACTGGGGTAGGAACTCAGTCAGCAGAGGTGTCTTGCAGGGAGAAACAGCTGCATCTTGGCTTGACACTCCAAGGTGGCCCCTAGCCAGAGAGGGGCAGAAATCCCCTTCTCTTGGTGCTGTTTGAATGCTGAGAATCAGAAGTCAGATGTGATACAATCATAACACATCAGTAGCAAACACTGCTGTTAGAGGGTCATTAATGCATGACTGAATCCTGCTTTCTTGAAAGCTGTCCAGAGTTCCTTGGCTGTATAGTAAGACACATAAAAAAAAGGAAGTGCCACATGGTAGGACAATCCAGCAATCTCAAATCACAGCCCAGAGTGGCTGTGTCAGTGAACCAGAGATGGGCACAACAGGGGCTTGGCAGAAAGGCTGAGCTTTCTGAGGAGCAGAGAACAGCTCTGCTAATCCTCCTCAGCTCGTCCCTCAGCCCCAGACTGACTGTGCTTGATCTCAGCTTGTTATATTTGGTATTTTTCCAGGTTTGCTGCCAAGCTGATCGAGGGTATCCTGGATTTCAAGACTATGATTGACAAGTGAGTTACTGACCCTCCTGAGAGCTCACACCTTCCTTAATGTCACAGAGAGGCTGAGCCTTGTCCATAAATCTCCCACGTAGAAAGGCAAGAGATGACAGTACATATTTGAAAAGAGATACTGTAATCCCCAGCACTGCTCAGTGCCACAGTCCCCTCCAGTGGAAAAAAGCAAACTTGCTCTTCTGCCTTCTTTGTTTACCTTAATGCTTTCATTGGCATGGGAATGTGCTTGGAGAGAGCAAGTAGGACTGACAGTCCCATGGAGCTTTGCACTTCTGTTTGCTCACAGGACAAGCTACTGCTCAGGCAGCAGGAATTTGAGTCTCTAATTTTGGATTCCTGGTGTTTCTCATCTCCCAGCTAGATGGGATGAGCTCTAGAGAAATTTGTTCCTCCCTTAGCCTTTTTCTTTTGGTCACCAGCAAATCCCTGCTGGACATGCCTTATTTCAAGTCCAAAAACTATGTTTACCAACAGTCAGACAAAGTTGAGGGTAGTTGGAATATGACTGCAATAGTCAGTGACTGAGCCCCTGCCTAGTTCATGAATCATTTCAGCAGACCAGATACTAGTCACTCAGAACTACAGCCATGGAGTAGCTCCAGAGATCTGATTGTCTGGTGTCACAGAAAGGACAATGTTTTTTCCCCTTCCCAAATGAAAGGCCAGCAAACAGACATTTTTTGTAGCCTCTACAAAGAAAGCTACTAGGAATGGGGAAAGACAGCCCCTTTTTTTATGCCACCAACACCTTTAGGTTTTGCTGGAGTGAGTGAGTGAGTGAGTGCAGGGCTGAGCCTGTGACCCATGTGGGGAGCACAGGCCTGCTCACACTGATCTGTTCTCTTTCTCCTTCCTCCTTTCCTTGCTGTGTCTCCAGTGAGACCCTTCCAGTGGAGTACATGGGTGGGAAGCCCCTCTGTATGAACCAGTACTACCAGATCCTCTCCTCCTGCCGCATTCCCGGGCCCAAGCGGGACTCCCTTGTCAACTATGCCAAAGGCAAAAAGCAGTCCAGACACATCACAGTGGTTCACAACTTCCAGGTAGGGCAACTGCTGGGCTTTCAAGGTGTGTTGAGGAGCAGGTGTTCCTTTTGCTAGCTGTTATTCAGAGGAAGGGGAATAACAAAGTCTCTGCCCACAAGGTTTGCCTCACCAGGGATTTGTTCCTGGTCCCTTTGGCTAGTGGTGCAATTGCCATGTGTAAGCAACAGAGAGAAAAATACTGTCTTCCTCTGTTTCTTGTCCCTGTAATTCCTGTCTCTCAATGCCCAGACGCCATGTCTGCAACTGGAAACTGAAAGTGGAAATTGGATAGCAAACCCTCGCACTGCAGCTTAGTCTCAGAAACTGGAATTCCTCATTGGTCCTTGTTACCATGGCTTCATAACACCAGGACTGTATTTATGCCCTGCAAGGGAAACTGGACTTGGGTCTCTCAATTCTGAGCATCCTTCAAAGGTCTTGCAAGCTGAGTTCTTCAGCCAGGTCTTACCTTATCGAAGTAGCTGTTGTTCCCAGTTTCTGGGGCTGGATAATAATTATCTTCTCTCACATTCTGTCTCTGTCCACTCTTCTCACCTTCAGTTCTTTGAGCTAGATGTTTACAACAGTGATGGATCTCCCCTTACTGCTGACCAGCTCTTCATTCAGCTGGAGAAGATTTGGAACACCTCCCTCCAAACAAACAAAGAACCTATTGGGATCCTCACCACCAACCACCGAAACAGCTGGGCAAAAGCCTACAACAACCTCCTGAAAGGTCTGTAGAGCCTCTAACGCACAAGTGCTAACAAACACCGCAGATCCTTGAATAACAAACCTCCCCACTTTGCTCTGCTCAGTTCTTTCTTTCAGAAGCTTGTTTTGAACAGATAACATGAGCTTTCCACCTTAAAGAAGCAATCATTGCAATCTATTGTAATTTTTGGAAGGTACAGATTCAAAGTGTCAAGTTTAGTGAAATCCCAGAGTTTGTTGCTTTCCAAATGGGTAGTATGTAAGAAAAGCAAAAAAAAGGAGGGTGAATACAGCATGTTCACACCTGTAACAACCCAGCTGGCTGCAATTTCAATAACTCTGCACACCCCCACTGAGGTACAATGGGAACCCAACCCGGCGCCCTTCAAACCCACTCTTCCAAATTTCTCTCCTCCCGAGGACACAACTCCCTGTTACTCACAGATCATTTGTGTCCCAGATAAGACCAACAAGGAGTCCGTGCGTGCGATTGAGAAGAGCATCTGCACCGTGTGCCTGGACGCCGCCATGCCCCGCGTGTCTGACGACGTCTACAAGAGCCGCGTGGCCGCGCAGATGCTGCACGGCGGCGGCAGCCGCTTCAACAGCGGCAACCGATGGTTCGACAAAACCCTGCAGGTAACGGCTCATGGTCTTAAAGTGCTGAAGGGGTGGCTCTGGAGGTGTTTCCTCAGACTACAAAAGTCAAAAAAAAGTCCCAGGAACCTTTGGGAGGAAAGGTGCTCCTGTCAGGAGTAGAAAAACAAGGAGTGGTGGCTGATGGTGTGAGATCCTGTGGTTCTCCCTGCAGTCACCAGCGTTCGTTGCTGCCTCAGGGGTTTGTTTCTTTTCTGCCTCTGCCCACGTTTATTCAGTGCAGCAGGTCTTTGTGTTCCTTATAAATCAATTTTCTGCCTGCGGTGAACAATGCCTCGTCTGCTCAGAGGCAGCCCAAACGATGGGAGGTCTGTTCCTTGGATCTCCTCCAGGCTTGTCACTTTTCCTGGTTCTGCCAGAAGCTGCCCAATGGCATTTTGTTTTGTTTTTTGAAATATGCACTGCCATCCCACAGCATCCCTCTGATCTCTTCTCCATTCAGTCTTGTCAAGATCCTCCAACAGCAGCTGCTGTTGGAGCTTTTCCTTCATTAGTTGGTATATTCTGGCTTGCAGATTGTAGCAATGGTGCTTTAGAGAATCCTTCTCATACTTGCTGAATTCTTCATAGTGTTTTTAGATGTTTTGTTCCTATTTGGAACTCTTCACCAAGGGGATAAAGTTTAGATGTTCCAGCTGATTGAAAAGTAAGGGTAAGCCAGCATGTGGCAATGTTATTCCTGTACTGTGGGTGCCTCTCAGTAAACCAGAACCACTGAGCCTCTCTGTATGGCCAAAGCACTGAGCACACCAATATGTGAGGCACACCCTTACCCAGGGAATTTTGTAGGGCTCTTAACAGTGCTCTCAGATCTTCTGCACCTGCTGAAAGGCTTCCACTGCTGTCCTGCTGAAGGAGACCTTTCAGTGTGCAAGGACAGGCTCTGATACAGACAGGGAGACCCTGGGGTCTCCGGGTATCTTCTGCCTCACACACTGCCTGTCTTCAACTGTCCTCTTGTGCTTCCCTGCCAGTTCATCATTGCTGAAGATGGCTCCTGTGGTCTGGTATATGAGCATGCTCCCTCCGAAGGCCCACCCATCGTTGCTCTTCTGGATCACATTGTGGAGTTCACGTGAGTCCTGCCCCTGCTTTTCCTCAGCGTTGGAGATCCCTTATTGGCACTGTGAGGGGTTTGTCAGGCTGTGACCTGACACAAGGTGTTAGAGAAGATCTCCTGTGCGTTTCTGCCCAGGCTCTGGCATTCCTAGCTGGGCCACATGCCAGAGGTCTGGTCAAACAGAACCATTTCTCTGTGCAGGAAGAAACCCGAGGTGGGCAAATCGTCCTCGGTTCCTCTGCCAATGCCCAAAAAGCTGCGGTTTAACATCACCCCAGAAATCAAGAATGACATAGAGACGGCAAAGCAAAACCTCAACATGTGAGTATGAGGCAGTGGAGAAGTGGGTGGGAGACTGAGGGAGTAATTCATGTCCCCCTTTGGAGCCTGTCAGTGGTTTAAATGAGGCTGTCCCCACTGCAGCCAGGGAGTTTTGCCAGTGACTTCTGGGCTCAGCTGCATTGAGCTGAGCTGAAAAGCACTGCCAGGAATAAGGTCAGAGGTGCTGGAAAGGGGTATGACCATTGATCCCATTTGCTAAGAAAGCGGAAGGCTTTACTGGATCCAGCTAAGAATACTGGAGCATAAACACACACATGACCATCTAACCTGGTGAAGATTTTCAGCAGTGGCAAAAAATTCTTATCTCTGTAGTGCTGCCCAAACAGATCTATGTGTGCTGGAGCTCTCTACATGACCCTACATAGGTCAGATCCAGATAGCCCATTCCCTCTGAGCCTTGTGAAAGCAAATACTTATCTCTGTTACACAAATTAGCAACAAAGAAACAGTTCCTCTTTCTTTCCTTGTAGAATGGTCGAAGATCTGGATATCAAAGTCATGGTCTTTCATCAATTTGGGAAAGGTTTCCCCAAGTCCCAGAAGATAAGCCCTGATGCTTTTATCCAGCTGGCCTTGCAGCTGGCATACTACAGGTAAGACCACCCATAGGTCATTCCTCATCGTCCTCACTGACAGCCTCAAACACATGAGCCTGATAAAGGTGGCACAGACAAGGCTGTCCCAGGGCAGACTCACTTGTGTGGCTTTCTCCTCCCTGCCCCAGGATGTATGGCCAGGCCTGTGCCACGTACGAGAGCGCGTCACTGAGGATGTTCCGCCTGGGCCGCACCGACACCATCCGCTCCACCTCTGTGCACTCCCTCAAGTTTGTGCAGTCCATGGACAGCCCTGACAAATCGGTGAGGATCTCAAAGAAGCGGCATAAGAGGAATCCAGAAAAGAGAAAGCTGCTTATTTGGCTAACCCTGTGTCATCTGGTTTCAGCTAAGGAGGGTTGCACCTCATATTGAGCTAAATCATAGCTTGCAGTATCTTTACACATCAGGGATTTGATTTGACTTTTCTATCACATGTACTGAAAGCCTGGGAAACATCATGTGGATGTTTCTGAGCCCACCAAAAAGTCCTTTGTAGGTCTGTTCAGCTACTTAAACTAAGTAGCTGATGGATGAACTCTATTCAGAATGAAGTAACGTTGCCAAACAAAATCATGCAAAAATTAAATATAAATAAGTTTCATACAGACAAACAAAGCAGAAATATCCTCCATCCTAGAGAAGAGCCAAATGAGGTTTTTCATTCTGCAGAAAAACTTAAAACAGATCTTTGTGTTCTCAGGACCAGGAGAAAGCAGACCTGCTGAGAAGAGCCACACAGGCCCACAGGGAATACACAGACATGGTGAGTGTTCTCTGTGCAGCCAGGCTTGGGGGTTCACCCAGCAAATGAGAGTTCTGGGGAAAGACAAGAGCTGAACACCTGTTGCTCCTGACACAGCAGTGTGGCCATTAGTGTTGCAAAGGTCTGACTCTGATCTGACAATGCTCTATGGCCACAGACTGAATCCTCTCTAGCTGGTGTGTTAAGTGTCCCTTGTGACTGGCCTAAAGAGAGAATCAAATATTAAAATAGCTTCATTTCTTACCATCAGTGTTGCTGATAAAGTTGCACAAGGAGCCTTTAAACTAGAGGGAGTCCATGGGCAGGAACTCTTAAGGTTGTTTCCACTGGTGTGTTTAATTTCACAGTCCTTACAAACAAGACCGTTGATCTTAAAGGCAAGATCTAGTTTCCTTCTAACTTCAAACATTTAGAGACTTTTTAGAAGTGTTCTTTTCTTTAACCCAAACAGATAGTTTTGCTCACTTGCTGCTGGCCTGGCTTTCACCTGTCCATCCTTGCTTTCCTCCAGGCCATCCGGGGCAACGCAATAGACCGGCACCTCCTGGGGCTGAAGCTCCAGGCAATCGAGGACCTGGTGAGCGTGCCCGAGCTCTTCATGGACACAGCCTATGCTGTTGCAATGCACTTCAATCTCTCAACCAGCCAGGTACAACTCACCTGAGCCTGAAGCACTCTCTGTTCTTTTCATGCCTTCCTTCTCCATGTTTCTCTTCAGTTCCATTCTGTTAGAAACTCATCTGCACTGGGTCGGAAATTTCTAAGCTGGCTGCCAATTCCATAAAGCTACAGCTCTGATCTTACACCTGCCACAGTCCCTCACAGACACGTGAAACACTAACATAACCAAAGCCAGGATCACCCAGAGTGTTTGGTGTCTAAATCCAAGTGAGATCAATGAAGTCAGCAGCCAGAGCAGCTTTGTGTTAAGTGCTATGCTATGATTCTTACTGAATAGTTATACTTGTCACTTACTACAAGCTTACCCTGGGGGGAAGCACTCCTGTGCAAATGTAAAGGAAAACAAATTGCTGCTAAATGGCAGATCTAGCACGTGTGTGGTGGGAGGTGAGGCTGACCAAAGGCCCTTCTAGAGTAGTTTAATGAGATGAGTTTCCTCTGCTGACAGAGCTGTTTGCATTTGATGGTTTCATTTTTCTCTGACTGGTCAGAAGGTTTTAATCACATTGTCTCCACAGGTCCCAGCCAAGACAGATTGTGTGATGTGTTTTGGTCCTGTGGTTCCAGATGGCTATGGAGTCTGTTATAACCCTATGGAGGAACACATCAACTTTGCAATTTCAGCTTTCAATAGCTGTGCTGACACAAATGCAGCCCGCATGGCACATTATCTTGAGAAAGCACTGCTAGACATGAGGATCTTGCTCCAGGCTGCTCCCAAATCCAAACTGTAAGAGGGAAACCCCCCAGTAAATGGGCTATCCCTGATGCACTGAAGGTCCCAGTTCCTCAGAAAACAATTCAGAGAACAGCTTGCCCTGGAGCCTAAGAAGATATCTACCATTTGTTTTCAGCAAGATGTTACAGAATGGTCACCCGCAGATATCAGACTCTGTAGTGAGAAGAAACAGTGTCTCAAAGCAAAGCAGAACTGACAGGGCCTCTCCCATCAATGCAAAGTGCACCTTCCTGTTCTCAAAGAGGACTCAAATATGATTTTTATGAAAAGTACTGTAAGGGAATACAAAAAGCACAGTCCTTACCATTATCTAAATCCATTTGGTGAGGAAGGTCGTTCTTGTCCAGGAAAAGCAGGGAATGTTTACTGTATGACAGAACTACTGTAAGACCCAGTCTTTTTCCTGGTTTCATCTTCTGAAGTGTATCTTCCAATCTTGACTGAAGATTTTCCTACTGCTCCAGCAAAACATCATTCAACTTCAGCAAGGGGAGAAGGAAGTTAAGCCAGAGCAGATCCAGTCTGGTTAGAGCACACTGCACTACTTATGCCAGGCACTCCAGCCAGTACAGGTTTTACAGGAATGTTCCCTTCCCCTTGTTCAGGACACTGGGATCTCCTTTCTCTTACACTGACACTCTTAACAACAGAACGTGACTTGATACAAAGGTGATTTTTACTGTTTCAGGTTATTTTTGTTGTTGTTGTTCTGGGCTTTTTTTGTTAGGCTTCCTGCCATGGTCCTACCGTAGATCTTCCAGCTTTTTCCCCATAAAGCTTCTACAAAACTCTCCTCATGTAAGTTTTGCCAAATTTGGCTTTATGTACCTTCACATCTGCAGAGATGAGAAGGCATTTCCTATGCATGTAGCAGGACACTTGCTCCTCTTTGGAGCTGAGGAAAAGAAAAAGATGCTGACTCTGTTTACTAACAAGCCACGTGCCTGATGTGCTTCAGGACACACACATGAACCCAATGTGGTTTTACACCTTGCTTTCAGAAACAGCCTTTTTGTGTACAATGTCGTGACTGAGCTGTGGACAAATAAGCATGTTTCTGATCAGGAACTCCAGAACATACTTCCAGTCCTGGCCAACAGAGTTGAAATCTGCTGGAGGCCAAAGGAAAAACAGCTGCAGAAACCCTTCGTTCACATCACTTAACTGTAACAAGGCAGAAAATCCTGAAAAACAGGGAGAAAGCAGGGTACACATGGACCCTGTAGGGTTTTTTTTTCTGCACTGTGGCAGCCACTGTTCCTGCAGTAACAGCACAGCACCTTTTCTGCCACTCTGAGGAGTTATTTCTTACTGAAATATTACTCCAGTTTGTGCCAGCTTTATTCTGTGAGAGAATGATCTCATGTGATGCTGTTTTTATGTTCGGTTGACAAACTTGAGACAGGAAAAGATTATATATAAACATTAACAGACAATGGTAGCATAGGAACTACTTCCAACCAATCTGTCAGAACCCAAGCTCCTGACTACACTTTTATTTAGTAAAACCATATGGTAATAAAGAATTCTAGTGCTATTTCTGCAGTAGGAATTCTGTATTTAAATTGCACACCTTTCAAGATGTTTCTGCTGGGACATCACCATAAACAAGAAGCATCAGGAGTGTGATGGTCTGTTTTGTTAACAGAGAAATAATTGCAAGGGACATGATCAAAGTGCCTTGATGAACATATATGAAGAAATTTGCACTAGAGCTTTTAGTAAAAGGAGAAAAAATAATTCTAACTTGCTTCTCAAAAGATACAAGCCAATGCTTCAGCATTTTGTTCCTGAAAGGATGTTATTTCAAAGCTTCTATCTTATATCTAATAACAAACTTTAAAAGAGGAAAATTTAATTGAAACTCACCTGCACAGCCAGTGATTGTATTGAACTGCCACTTTCACATCATCTACATGGATTTAGTTGATCTTTTAGAAGAATTCTGAATGGAGTGAGACAGCCTAAAAACATGAATAGGAGCACTACAGACCTGCAAGCAGAAACCCCTGCTCTGGTGACTCCTCTGTATCAATCAGACTGAAAACTGCAAGAGGATACTCAGTATCATCAGTCTCTAACTGATTGTGTAAATACTACAGACAAGAACAAACCTTACTGGAATAACATCTGGATTTATGGAGCCTTTTACATGGAAAAAAAAAATATTCCTTTTGCCAAAGTAATCCTCCCCCCATACTGAATCAGCCTCTGTTGCCAGGGGATGAATTATTTTTCCATGTCTGCAATGCCTTCAAGCACAAGCAGTGCCACTGAAGTATTTGAGACTGGCCCTTTTCCACTTCTCTCTCAAAAGGGAAGCCTGTCACAGCAAAGTGCCTGTTAAAGACTAAGCATAAGCATGTGCTGCTGAAAACTGTACCTCAGAAGATGGGATTGATCTGTTCTGGATCTAAATCTGGATATCCCACTAGCTTCAGCAGAGTACAGCTGCAGGGAGCAGGCTGAAAGAGACTCAAGATTCATAAACCACCTAATGCATCCTTACTGATACACAGAGCTGAAATTCAGATGAATGAGGCTAATTTTTAAAGTGCTTGAAAGGACACTGAAATCATTACAAGGTTTTTCCTTTAACAAGTCTTTTCTTATGGTTCAAGTTCTAAAATGTGATGTCCTTCTGGTTTGCATCTTCTAGATTTTTTCAGTGTTGACTTACTGAATACTGTTCTCCCTGTTTCTGATTGTTTTATCAAGAGATGTCCATTGTCTTAAAGGCACATTTAGTAGAAGAAACTAAAGCTCCAGAAAAACAACTGATTTGGAACAAATTATTTCAGAAATTCATAGACTGAAAATATTCAGATAACTCTTGGGGTATGAGTGCAATTTTTGACACAGCCTGGTAATGTTGCATGTTTTGCTGGTTAGCTGTGTTAAATACTGTTGGGTAGTGGGATCCATGTCATGCAAAGTTTGGAAGTGTTCGTTGAATAAACTGGGATACAATAAACAAATAAATGCTACAAAAAAGGCTTAAATCTCCTTAAACACTGCAGAGGTTACATAACTGCCCTTAATGGGACAATGTTTGTGTGGGGAGAGCAAGAACAGTGAACCACAGCATTCTGTCACCTTCCTTTTATTGTCATATCTCCATCCAGCCCCCTTGAGTACAGGGGAGGAAGAGAAAGCATCTGCTTGCAAAGCCACATATTCCAAAGAAAATATTCAATTTCAGAAAACTAGTGGCAGGAGACTTCATACAAATGTAGGATAATAAGGCAGAGCTCAAATCTTTTTCCTGCACAGCACCATTTAGTTAAGAAAATCCACGGAATCACTAAGGAATTTCTACTGTATATCAAGTATTGCAAAAATTTCTGCAAAGGTACAGCAAAAGTAGGCAGAAGATGCAGATTACAAATAACTCACAGAGAACAGAGGAGAGTTTATTACAGTGTCTTACAAGAGCTCTTCTTCCTCTCTCCTAAGAATTACTGTAGGAAGCTTGGGTTTGAAGGCAACATGAAGTGGAACAGCTTTTTACACTGCACTGCTCTCTCCATGAGGAGATGAACCTCTTCCCTATGCTCAATAGGTGTTTCCATATTTATCTTTTCCAGCAGTCTGTCATAACAGCTCAAGAGGCTGGGGAAGTGCTAAGCCACTCCTGAAACAATCCACTCCTTCAGCAGCCTTGGGGAAGAGAGGTGTGATCTCTGTTGTGCCTTTGTAAGTTCACTTAGAAGAGATATAAAGAGAAAATGAATGGTTTTGCAAGACATAAGTACCAGATTTCAAACTGAAACATATGGTACCACTGTCACAGGACCTAGCTCATGTCCTGTCTCATCCAGCAGAGCTGGTCTAAGGCGGATCAAATGTCCTTGTGAAAGCTGCAAGATGTCTCTTTATTGATGCACCTTCAAAGCAGATCCAGTGCTTGGGTCCTTCAGATGTTACAGGATTGCTTATGATATGCAAGTACTAAACAGTTCTTAAAAAATATATATGAATACTTGCTGTATACAACTGTATACAACTGAAAACAGTTAA
Source organism: Phainopepla nitens (assembly GCA_013400175.1). Lineage (NCBI taxonomy): Eukaryota > Metazoa > Chordata > Aves > Passeriformes > Bombycillidae > Phainopepla > Phainopepla nitens. The sequence continues at coordinate 53,483 of VXBQ01005797.1, forward strand.
TTTACTACCCATAGCTATTTAAACACAGAAATTTAAAACAGTCTTCATTCCTCATCTCCTGGATCAGGATCACTTTCTAAAGTTAGCACTATGAGTGTCCCAACAGCAGCTCCCACTCCACACAGACACACAAACTCCTATAGCAACAGGCACAGATGAAAACAACAAAAAAAAAATATAACCAGGATGAACAAAAAAAAAAAATCTCACTTCAAGCAGCTTTATAATGCAGGAGTCTGATTAAAGTGGAGATAGTAAAACAGGCAGCAAGACTGAGATGTGACAGTCATTTTACCTCTGCTCATGACTGCATCGAAGGCACACCGATGACCTTTGAGCCAGTTCAGAAGCTGTCCTTTATCTGTGAAAGTTCAAGTCAATTGTGCTTTGAATAAATACTTCTCTGTAGTTACACCTGAACTGCTGCATTATATACTAGAAATACAGAAAGTGTCCATGCACAGCCCTGAAGCACTTTGAGTATAGCCCTTGCCAGGTCAACTGATGGGTCACAGAGGTTGTAGGCATCACCAGCACACAGAGATGGCAGGCACACTCCCACAGAGACACAGCACCCAGAGCGCCACTGGCCAGACGCAGAATCGCAATGGAAGAAGGATGGAGAGCAAAACTTGCTTGGAGGAGTTCAGCATTCAAGGTTACAGCTGCAGAACCCCGACCAAGCTACTGTGGTAAGTGGCAGGAGCCTCTGCTAGGACATGTTCCCTACTTGGAGTTCATGGATGGAGTCTAACAGGACTCTTCAAGGAATAATTCAGAGAGCTGCTGAGCTAGTTATTAGTCCTTTGCCTTGTTCATTTGTGGTTGTCACTGTGTTCATTCTTAAAAATCCCTCCCTTAAGCTTTAACAGGAAAAAAAAAAAATCCAGTGCTTAAGACAGAGACCAGCAACTGAATTTTGTAAGGCTTTGGGCTGACTCTTACTGGAGCACAGCACTGCTTGTAACCAACGGGCTTCCCAGTGCCCTTGGCACACTCAGTACAACAAAAGCTGCACAGATCACAGCAACCCTGAGATAATAAAAGTATAAAAGAAGAAATGGAATAAATGTGAGATATGTATGATAATCTTGCCACCTAGAAGAGATTCTGAAAAGGACATTCTTGCTAATTACACAACAGGAGCAGCAGTGGAAAAAAAAAATAAGAGTCAGTATATTTGTGTTTTTCCTTTGTTTTACACACACACACTCCCCTTAATTGGTATCCGTGCAGGCTTTCCTGCAGAACTGTCACTAGTGTTAAAAATCAGATCTTCATAATAGTCTGTCTTTCTGTCTGTACAAAGTACAGTTGGAATTGATTTTGATCTCTCAAACTGACTGCAGAAAGGAAAGTCTTCCTCTCCCTTCTGTCTAGGTCACCCCTAGATCCCCTCCCTCCTAAGAAGTATGTAAGAATTAAAAGCCCTAATTAAACATGACCAACTTGAGATTAGTTTTGTCATCTTCTTCCAACACAAATTAAAAAAAAAAAAATAAAAAAGCAAAACACACAACCAACGCCTCACCCACCCCATAAACAATAGTTCCATTTAAAAAAATAAATAAATAGTGTGTATATTTCATGCTGAAAAAAAAGTCACAGAAAGGATTCGTTTTTGGTTTTCCCTCCCCCGAACACGACACCAGGCATTTTCTCCCCCCTCCCCTGACGTAGACACGATGGTACATCCAACCATGTGCATCTGTGTTCAAAATGAGTTTCTACTCCTGCACGGTCCCACATGCATCAGGGAGCATCCAGCTTAGCTGCTAAAGCAGAGCAAAGGCTTTCAGGTTTTGGGTATGGTCCCTGCCTGTTCCTTTGGTCCGTCTGTTAAAAGGCTCCTTGCTGCTCCCAGGTCTCTGCTCTTGTCTGTCTCCGATGAAGCGCGCCCTGGTCCCCGCGTTCCGTCACTGGAGCTTCGTCCCCAGCTTGCGCTGTCTGTTCCTGCAAGGCAGCACAGGCACAGTCACACAGGGACCCCAACCCATCCCAGGGGGCTGCAATAAACCAGAGGGAGATGTTGGAGGATTAAAACATGCCTCTGCTTAGCTCCACACAGAAGTGAAGCGCCCCCGCCACACCCGCAGCCCTTCCCACAGATCAGCCCTTCCCACTCTCCACGCTCCCAGAACATCCACCCCATCTTCAGTGTACACAAGCTCACACGTGGATGCAAGATTATAAACAACTGCTTGCAAACACCATGGGCCAGGGAACTGAAATGCTACTTAAGTGAGATTAAATTCTTGAATCACACCCTCTCCAGACTCACCTTTCAGATGCAGTCGTTAACCCACAACTTGGTATTTCTTTACTTCGAGCCATTCTACCCACAGCAGCTGAAAATTATCAGCTACATATCAGAATATTAATTAATAACTGCATCTGAAAGGTCAGAGCAGCAACAGCTCCTCCACTCCCAACAGAACTTACCTTGCTTCTGCTCTCGTGACTGTGTATTCAAACCACAGGATGTTAGGAATGAGGCTGGTATCTCGGATTAAAAAGAACTCTGAAATTGGCCTGAAAAAGGACAATGGGGTAGAAAGGGGGAAATAATTAGACTTTCTCCACTGCAATTTTGATTTAAAAAAAAACCCAAAAAAAACAAAACCTGCTCTAGTTAAGAGTACTATTCTATCACTTCAGGCTGTGAAAAGGATTCTTTGTTACATTTAATCAAAAACATTTTTTCTTTCCTTATACAATATTTCCAGACTATATTACATGTAAATAGCTCTGCAATTTGTCTAGCTCATTAGACATTCATTAAGAAAGGTCTGCTGTTCATCTTGCAAATCTCCTCCAGCACTCTGCCACACCTCACAGCTTTAGTAAGGCTTTACAAAATGTAGCAATTCCCTGAATTCCCTCTTCCCCACCCTTATCAAGGACACATGATCCTTTGAATATATGCATGCACAGGAAAATATGGAGGAACAAAGTAGGTTACACAACAGCCAGTATGCAAAACTGGGACAGAGCCCAGGAATTCTCGTTTCTAACATCCCTAACAAACCTCCACAGAATAAAGAGACTTACCACGCAGCTATCCTCGGGAAGAGGGGAGTTAGGATCTCCTGTGTGAAGGCAAACCAGGCTATGGCCATGATGCTTCCTGCCACACCTCCATATAAGACTTGGCTCCAGGTGTGGTAAAGCAAATAAACCCTGCAGTGGAAGAGAAGAGTCACCAGAACAGGCTTTAAAACAAAAGGAGCCAAGACTCAGGAGCTGAGGTATCACTGGACCCACAGATGTGGGTGCAACTTATCCTCCAGATGTTAAAAGTGGGTGTCTTCTTCAGTAAAAAGCTGGCAAAAATAGTGGGGGGAAAAACTGGGGAAAATTCTTCCCTGCTACAGCAGTTTCAGCTTGGAGCACTTCTAGTTTGAGCTTAACTCAATAACCGTCCACACCCTTCTTCATCCATCTTTGGATCAGCTGAAGAACTAATACTGTTAGCTCCCACAAGAGACTTTTCCAAAGTAAGAGGGCAAGACTCCTCCAGGCCACCAAAGCTGGGGCTTAAAGGCTTTTAAGAACATGGACAGCATTTTTTCGTGTAGTTTTGCTGCTCTCCAATGTGACAGGCACAGAGGCTGCAGGACCAATGTGTTCACTGTAACTGCAGCCACTGAGAGCTGCACTGTTGGCCTGTTGTTACACGTGTGCACAAGCTACATTCAAAATTCTTTTCACCCATATATCATTATGATCATCTTATCTGACCGTCTGTCTAACAGAGGCCACTTGATTTCCTCTAATTTTGTTTTAATTAGACCATATACCTCTGACAAATTTGTCCTGTCAGGATTTTAAAATATTTAGTAATAACTAATCAGCTGTAGTGTACAGCCAACCATGCCAACAGGTAATTACTTTCCTGTGGAAAATGTGACCCTATTTCTAGCTTACATTTGTCTGTTTTTCCAATCACTGGAGCTCACTTTACATTTAATCTACTAAAGAGAAAAAAAAAAAAAACACCATCACAGTTCCATTTTCTTTATCCATCTTATTACAACTTAATCTTGCAAGCCAACAACTATAAATGTTTTGATTAACTAATGCTCAAGCAAAACAGTGGGACTGATCAACTGTAGCAATCCACATGCTGCAGATGCTGGTGTGCCAAGGCATGGGGCAATGCTTCCACACAGAGCTGGAAAGAGGGCGAGGCAGGAGCATGGCACTGGAGCCCAGGGGGAATTGGCACGAGCTCAGCTGATCTGGGGTTTTGTAAATGCTTCTGCAAAGCACCACACACGTAGCACCTTTGTTTATTGGGTCTCATGGCAACACTTCTACAAAGCTCCGAGTGGCAGGGCGCAGCGGAGAATTAGGTGGGAAAGGCAGGGGAAGGAATGCCAGGGCTGCTGGCTGGGACAGGCCACCAGGCTGTATGAGAGCAGAAGACAAACAGTTGCTCCATACCTACTATATGAGACTAGCAAAGCCACTGTGACGAGGCAGATGGACAGCACATGTCGCCATAGTAAATCCAGAAACCTCGCATTGTTTGTTTGGTGCATTCTGAAAGAGATGGAGAGCCATTAGCACAGGGCAGGGAGCTGAGCAGTCCTCACCTCCCTCCCTCTGAAAGCTTTACTCCACTGGGGTCATGGGCAGCTCAATGCCATCCCAGCAGCAATCTGTCCCACTGGCAGCAGTTAAAGGGCAGCCAAGAAGCCACACGTGTTTCTCTCCAACTGTGAACAGGGATTGCTGTGATGGATGGAAGGCAGGATGCTCACACTGATGTGAGAGGCACGTGCTGAGCATATGCAACAGGGAGCCAAGACAGAGTCCCTCCTTCACCCACAGAGCCAGGAGGAACTGTGAGTTCTGTCTTCCTCCACACAGACAGCCACAAGACAGAGCCATGCCCCAGCAAGAATTTCATTAAAGCACAGGTAAACCCAGTACTTGGTAAGGGAAGTCAACTGAAAAGTCATGCAAGTGGACAGCTGGTATTATCCAAAAGATTGTAGACAACCCCACTGAAACTGAGACAAAATGAAAAAGCAGCTCTTCATTTCTCCTCCCTATCTCCCACCTCTTCACTCACACTGGGGCACCATCACAGCTTAGAAAAAGAAAATTGGGAGACCTTCACCCAGGCAGGTAAAAGGAAACCCACTCACATCTCCAGTTTTCAGCCATGGTAACTCCAGCCATACATTCAGATTGAGACAGACATGCTCCAATCCCACCCGAGCCACAATAAATTGTGCAGGTCCTCAGATTTAATTCCCTTGTCCCACTCAAGTGGCACCCAGCAAGGGAGCCACCCATTTCAGGTGTTTCAACATATTAACAGCCAAAACCTGACCTGGAATTTTTACCTTAAATAAAGGAACAGAAAGGAATAGACAGAGAAAAACCACATGAATTGGGAGTGGCTGGACGGCATCCCATATTTTGTGGTCACTGTTGAATGGGTTTCTGGGAAGAGAAGAAACAAGAGTTTGGTCAAGGTATGGTCAGCAGCTGGAACACTCCAGATATGAAGCCAGACCATGCTGCTGGAGCATGCAGAGTTCACAGGACATGTCCCTGTCAGCCTTTTACACCCAAACATCCACAGCCAACGTGAGGCAAAGAGTAAAAAACCCTCTAACCCCCCCCCAGTGAGCATTCCACCCAAAACTCCCCCAACACCACCACGCTCATGGCCCATACTCTACCTTCACAGGGCCGAGGCTCCCGGATTACATTTTTTATTAACCAGTTCACTCCCTCGTTGAACACCAGCCCTCCCAAGAAAGAGATCTGTGAAGGCAAGACAGCTGTGTCATTCCCTCTAAGAGATCCTTCTGCTTACCAGGCTCTCTCTGTTGACAAAACCCCAAACATTATGTTTCTAATTTTCTTTTTTGACTACTAGAGTTAAAACCAATGGCTTCCAAATTCTATACCTGAGGAAGAAAAGCATTTCTTTTCAGCTCATTTTCTATTTGGCAGCACATTGTGTACATGCAGCTTTTCAGCAGCTGATACACAGAAAGACAAAAAAAGACACAGCAGGGCACTTTTACCAGCACTTTGCACCAGCAAGTGCAGAAAGTGACCTTTTTAATAGGGCAAGTTTTTGGGAACTGGCTTTTCCCGATGACCAACAGGGGGAGTGCAGACACTGTTATTTGGGTAAATAGTTTAAAACAAAGGTGACTTTTTAGGCTTTCTGGCTTTTCCCTCTATGAATATTTTCATCTTGAAGCTGCAGTCTTCAGTCTAAGACGAATTCACATTCTGAGCTAAGCCAGACCTGGTAGCATTTATTTTTACTCTCCAACTTCACAGTTCATACACCTCCCCTAAATTAGTCCTGCTGCTGCGATCAAATTCCCAGCTGGTGATGACACTCTCCCTTCCTTAGCACTCGGTCCCATTCCACATGATGAAGCAATTTTTCACTCCACATCCTGAGCCACAGATCAGGCTGCTGCAAGGCAGCCAGTGTCCCTCTCCAGCCCAGTGGTGACTTCCCACACAAAGAACTGAGAATCAACCTCAACACTTGTCACGCTACCAACACCAAACACATCCCTGCATTGAGAACCTGCAAACCTGTGCAACAGTTACTCTGCCTTCTCTCTTTTAGGCCAACACAAAACCTTTGAGGTGCCAAAACTGAACAGCTGCATTCTCTAGTTCAAAGTCCTGTTCCCAGGTCCTTTGGACCACTGGTTCCCATGACACTGTGGCCCTACATTTGAAACATGCTGTCAATATCCCTTCAGTGGCCCCTGTTTTATCTGTTTACTGAGGACAAATGTTACAACAGGTTTATACATCCTAGAGGGAGTTTAACCCATGACACTGATTCCCAGCTACCTGGCAGAGCAGATAGAAAGCACTGGAAGAATTTGGATTGAAACAAGTCTCTTCTGCCCCTGGTATTCAACTCACATTTGAAAAGCAGCCCTTCAAGACAGATCCACTCCCTTGGAAAGATTTAGGGTTTATTTTTATCCCCTTTTCTGCCTCAGTAGTTCAAAGAAAGCGCATCCCCCTGAGTTACACACACCATTTCCTGCATATGCTGCCCAGTGCTATGATCCTACTGGATCTTGGGAGTGCTCCCACTCTGCAACAGCATTCTGTACTTCCTCAGACATCTCCCCAGATGGTTCTGGACAGATAATGTCCAAAACACACCAGAGTAACAGAGAAGTCAGAAAAGGCTGAGCAGCCTTTTAACCTGGTACGAGTGCTAAGTGTCTCCTGCTGTTCCCTGACAGGAAGATGGCTTTCCTCAGCTTGCTCCTTACAGAGAGAAAAAGAAGTGTGAATACAGGAGCCCCAGGTGCCAAAGGAAAAGACTTCAGTCACAAGCAGAGGCTGGGAAGGGAGAGGACTCACCGTGTGAAGCTCTCTCTTGAATATGATGAGTGTTACAAAGCCAACAATAATGAATATTGGACCAAGACTCAAATAAGCTAAAAGCTGGCCAGAGAAATCACCTGGGGAAACAAACAAGAGAAACAAATCAGTGTGAACGTCACAGGTACTTGCCTGCCACCAAAACATGGGTCAGTCAGAGCCCTGCATCACAGAGCAGAGGGGCAAACTCAGCAGTGCAGCAAGTCCCTGTGCTCCAGAACGACAGAAGAGCTGAGGCAGGGAGACAGCAGTGCTTCCATGCAAGTTCAAAATCAGGGATTCCAGGAGCCTGGAATCATTCAGCAGAGATTATTGCCACCCAATTTACATCAATAACCATGGGTGTGAGCCCAGAGCCACTTCAATCCAACATGAGCACAAGCTGCTGCAAAAGAAGCAGCATCTTTCCCTTCCCCTCATTCCTATTTCTTCTCTGTGCCAGCAAACAGTCCCCAAACAAATCCTTTCCCACTCCCTCACTAAAATGGGTTAGTTTTCAGCTGGATCAGCTTCCTAATCTGTCTCACCATGTGTCTGCACGAACACTGGCATTAGCAAAATGGGAAGGAAATAAATAGCTAAACATAGCAGGAGATGTCAGGGAAATAAAGGAGACTCTGCCTTTTTAACCAGTAGCCCACTTGTACCACAAAGAAGGGGATTTGGGCCTCCAATCCAAATAATTAACAGTCTAGTTATCCCCCAGGGAGAATCAGAGAGCAGCAATGGGACCTCACAGAGGTCATAAGGTCCCTCAAAAGCTTGATTCTGAACTACAACAGACACAGACGTAGGCAGCAACAGCAAGGAGCAGCTGTGCATTTTGATCCGAGTTTCTCTTGCCTCTCTTCCCCAAAAAGGGACACATACAGAAGTACTTGGAGAAAAGATGTCAGCACAAATTCCCAGGGAACAAAAAATTATCAGAGCAATTTTGCTCCAAGATCAGCAATTCGTATCAGAAGAGCAAGAACTGTTTGCCAGAGAATCTTTAAATACAGAAGTCACCACAAACTCGCTGTAGAACCCAGCAACCAACAGAAGAGTTGGGTATTTTGTGTATTGGTTCTCACAAACCAGATCCTCTCCATCCCATCACTGAACACAAAAGGCTCAGCCCCCACATAAATTTGTCCTTCTTCCCTCCTCTCAAAAGGAAACAGGATGGCTCTGCAAGACTGAGCATTGGACTCATTCCTAGATCAATTCCACTGCAAGACACCGAGTCTCCCCAGCCCACGCACCCACATTTCAGAGCAGCCCTTGGTGAAAAGGACTTTAACCCCAGCCTCTGAGTGCTGGAACTGATTAAAAAAAAAAAAAAAAAGAAGTTATTGCCCCTTTACCACAAAGTTCATGCTGCTGATGTTATTGCCACATAGTTGTGGTTACATCAGGTATAGTGCATGAAAGCCTCTGGAATTCCAAACTCTGGGTTAAATCTGGGAACCAGCAGCAAGGATTATTAGCAGGAGTTAGGTGAAAGGAGGAAGATTTGGAGGACAAAACCCCAAAACACACTGAGTTTCCATTGAAGTGAGCTTCTACTTTGGTTTTAACCTGAGAAGCATTAGAAGATGCTCAATTTGAAACTTTTCTTGCTCCATATGGCAGGTTTGTCTTGCATCAGGTGCATCCTAAATGCTCCCAAAGCAATGGATTATGGTAACACAAAGGGGTGTAAGTGACATTACCAGTTACCTGGCAATAGAGAATCAAACCCCTTATGGTTTTACATAAATCACAAACTCAACAAAATGAGTTCTGTAATCAATGATGAGGGAATTCATGAGAGAAGCCACCTTGTCAAGAGACAATTTAACTACTCTGGAAGCCTTAGGAATACTTTCCAATAGTCTCAATTCCAGCATTACCAAATAAAGAGAGCTCATCATCAAGAGATCACCATGTTTCAGATCATTCACTCTGCTAATCCACAGCACATAAAGGCTTAGCACTTCCACACTAAAAGCCATAATTTTGTCAAGTAGAAACCAAACCAGATTATTTATCTTCTCAGAGGGTTCTATTTCTTGTGCAGATGGTGGAAAGGTACTTAAGCAAGTAGTCTTTTAATTTAAATAGGATCAGCAGTAGTGAACTCAAAATCCTCTGTTATGTTACATGATAATATTCCCAATAAATCAAATCACCAGACTTCACAGGCACAAAAAACACACCTTAGAAGGGAACCATCACTCCCAGATGTGCCTACAGGCACCAAGTCCTTCACTCAATCTTAACAAAAAAGCTCCTCAAATATTTCAGCAGTCCATTTCAAGCAGAGCAGGTATCACTAATAATACCTCATGCTCCTGTGGCTAATGGCAAATAAACAGTCACATTCTGAAGCCACTTTTTCTACGGAGGAGGCAAACAAACAGCTGGGCACTAGCTGAAGGCTGCAGTGCAGCTACCCCAGGAACAGAGCGAGGCCATCACCACCAGCCCTGCTGGATGGGCAGCTGGAGGCAGAGCTGCAGTGAGTAAAACAGCTCTGAAAGGACTGGAAATCCCCCGTGGAGGAGGCAGAGTGAGCTCGGAGGGAAAGGCCAGCGCTGCTCAGCACGCAGGGCTCCAGGGGCCCTGCAGCGAGATCACTTCTGTCACTCCTGTCTCCTCTCACGCTCCACCGCGCTCCCAGACTTATTCCCAGGGAAAGGAGACGTGCAGGAGAGCCACAGTTTAAAGTCCAGTCAGATCTAGAAACAGCACCCCTGCCCTTTTTTTTTTTAATCAAAATTAATTTTCCTTTCATTTACTAAACTTGGGAATTTTAAAGCAGTTCCTCCAACCAGCAGGAACAGAGACAAAAATCTCTGCAAAAACGCAAAAGGAGAATCTACTTAATATATATCTTGAGTTTTGTTAAGTCTTAAATTCTGCTTTTTTAAAGTCCACCTTTCCCTGGACATTATTTGGAGCTCAAAAAGCCAAAATAAAGGATGCAACGATCTCATTTTTGGGCAGCCAAGAGATAAGTACGTGCAGCACTATACATAGCTCAGACACACGCTATTTTTTTCAGCCTTCATTCAGCATCTACTTCTGCTCCAATTCAACATTTTACCCAGCATCCTGTCAGTGGAAATAGCTGAGCTTCCCCACATCTACTTAACCTGTATAGGATGTAAAAATGTGAATCAACAGCCCCCAACCACATCCTACCACAAGACTGAGCTTTGCCACCACCACTTCCTATTGGAGGATCTATTTGTGGCACTGCCACTGCTTGTGTGTTCTTGGCTAAGTGCATGTGTTGCACAGACAACACGCAGTGTAGGTGTGTCATGGGCATTTACATCACTAAATATTCATGATGCAAAAGAGTAATTTCCTCTGCTTGTGCATATCCCCATAACATGAGCTGTGGGACAGCAAAAATATCTGCAGAAAGGGTTTCAATGATGGCATAAAGGCAGGAATCAGACATAACTTCTGCAGGGAGATTAAACAGAAACCCTGCATTAAAGCAGCCAAACAAGAGTGGGATCTGCTTCTTCCAAGAGATAGTGCTTAGCTATGGAATGAGCCCTGACTGGTGAGCTCCCAGCCTGCACAGAATCACAGGAGGGTTATCAGAACACACATTCCTATAGGAGCTGCACCTGCTGATACTGAACAGCAACAAGAACTGCAGAGCCAAAGCACGGGCACAGCTCCAGCACCTTTGAACCTCTTCACTCACTGACTGATTCTGCACACCTGCCCCTCCAGCTCTGCCTGGCTGTAGGAAACATCTGAGAGAAACTGGGAATATGCTGTCATTCTGCAGAGAAAAGGTTTGGCACACCAGGTTTCTCTCCTTAAAGAATTTGCCCAGTGTGAGGAGGTCCAGAAAGTCCCAGAGCTCGAAGAATCCCAGCTGCACTGAAGAGAGGAAGTTTTCTTTCTTTTCTCCAAATAATAATTAAAAAAAAAAAAAACCAAACAAACCAGGAACTCAATGTTTCTCCAGTGAAATTCACCCTACAGGCAGGAAGTCCCTGAAGATGAGTTTTAAGTCTGCAGCACAAAGTCATCCCATGCAAAGCAATGCATACGGGAAAAAACAACCCTAATTACACCCATGACATGACAGGATTTAGTTCAGTTGTTATCAAACAAAAACCCTCAGACTCAGTGAGTGCCAATACCTTCAGAGTAGCATCCAGTGCTCTGCAGCAGTCAAAAAGACAAGAACATTTTTAAGAGCACAACAGAAGTTACTGTTAGAGCACTACAAAATTTTATTATGCAATTCTAGTGTCACCAGCTAAAAAGAGAGTACACACAGAAAAGGCAAATAGAATGGGGACAAAGATAAGTATGTGACTGCAGCCATTCAGAAAACATCAAATAAATCAGATTTTCAGCTGAAAAAGGAAAACAGATGATACAACAGTTCTATAAAGTCACGAATTATATGGAGAAATTGACAGCAAACAATTGCTGCCTCTCACTGCACATGCGAGAGTGTTTGATGAAATTACTGAGCAGTGGACTTAGAAAAGAAACAACAACCACATTAAGCTACAAAGCTCAGTGCCAAAGATACCGTGAGATCCAAAGCAGAAATGGACTCAGAGAACAATTAGAGATCCAGCTTTTATACATCCATCAAAAGACTTAACAGCCCTGATGCAATCACCAGCTCATTACTGGAAGGACATAGGGAAGAAGGATTGCTCCTGCCCACCTGCCAGCAACCTGACACTATGCCAGATCATTCCTTGGTCTCACCAAAGCAGAGCTGGTAATACAAAATGCTCCAAGATCAAAAAATTCTGAAAGCAGCATCAGGATGATATTTTTACAGGCTGTCCTCTGCAGCAGCACGCTTTAGCACACCCAGGCAGCGCTGCCATGGCTGATTTTTTTTCTCCCTGTGTTTAATCCTAACATTCCCTATGGGTAGTATTTCAGTCAGGTCTCCAAGATTCCATTCCTCAGACCAGTCTGCAGTTGATTACCACAGCATTCATGTGCTGTTTCTCATTTATTTTGCTCAAAGTGGACATCACAGAAGGCCCTGGAGAGCTGTGCAGCCACACAAGCAACTAAGGATGGATTTGATGTATCACTATTGATAAGGAAACATCAGATCAGAACAGGGAGCACCTTTCTGGAGACACCTCTCCTCTTCACAATTAGAAGCAGAGCCCAAATCCAGGCTTCATCTGCCAGGCAGAAATCAGCAGTGACAGCTTTTTACTCAGGGAGCAGGACTGTCACCCATGCCAGATGAAAGCTGGGGTTCTGCACTGGAAATCTTTCAAGATGTGAGATTTTCAGAGGCAGCTGCCACAGCAGCTCAGCAGCCTCTGGGATCAGCCAAGAGCTGAAGCTGTTTGCCACAGAGCAGTGCACGACGTGCCAAGACAGCTTAATAATTGATGTTGGTAAAAGCAGGATCTATTTCTCGTTCCGACCCCTCTCAGCAGCTCAAGGCTGCATTAAGTGCACTGTGCTGAGCACGCTGCCAACATCACTCCTTCACAAACATTAGCCAGATATACATTATCTAGATGCTTTATGGACCTGCACTTCAGATGTGCCCAGGCTGAACGTACACAGCTTTCTGAATAAAGTTAAAAGCACTTTCCCCAAATGCAGGTAAAAGCATCAGACCTGTTTACTGCAAGTCATTATTTTAGACCAAACTGTTGTGTACCTTGACTCAGTAAAGCCTCTGACACTGCTTTCCACAGCATTCTCCTGGAGAACACCCACAGCTGGGATCAGTGCTCTGTTTTTGGGGTAAAGAACCTTCCAGGCCCAGGCTGGTGGGGAAAGGAGCTAAATCCAGCTGGGGCTGGGCTCAGCTCTGAGGCAGGTTCTGTTTCATGCCTTTATTAATGGTCTGGACAAGGAGATCATTGCACTCTCAGCCAGTTCACTGATGACACCGAGTCTCCCTGCGCTGGGCACTGCTACGGCCCCACCTCAAATCCTGGGCTCAGTTTTGTGCCCCTCACTTCAAGAAAGACTCTGGGGGGCTGAGGCATGTCCAGAGAAGGGAACAGAGCTGGGGAAAGGTGTGGAGCAGCAGGAGCAGCTGAGGGGGCTCAGCCTGGAGAAAAAAGAGAGGCCTGTGGGGGAACCTTCTGGCTCTGCACAACGCCCTGACAGGAGGGTGCAGCCAGGGGCAGGGGTCAGGCTCTGCTCCCAGGGAACAGGAGAAGAGGAAACAGCCACAAGCTGCACCAGGGGAGCTCTAACTTGGATATTAGGAAAAGCTTCCTCACAGGAAGTGTTGTCCAGCCCTGGCACAGCTGCCCAGGGCAGCGGTGGGCTCCCCATGCCTGCAGGGATTTCAGAGCTGGGCAAAGGTGGCCCTTGAGGACGTGGTTTAGGGGTGGCCAGGCAGTGCTGGGGGCACAGCTGGACTCTGTGATCTCGGGGGCTTCTCCAACTTAAATGATTCGATGAAAATAAATTAACAAACTTTTATCCCTCCAGCTGGTTTATTGTTTTAGTCCTTTGTCTCCACTTCACAGGTTTTCATAAATACATGTTTTATCCAAGATAAGCACAGTGTCCATCCCCCCCCTACACAAGCCTAAGCTGAGGGGTGATTTACCCCTCCACACAATCATCTCCTCCCTTTGCCTGTTTAAGAACTCTCAACGCAGAGAGAAAATAATCAGGTTATGTCACATTGTTCAAGATCTGACAGATGACCCTTGTGCAGCGATTTCCACCACCTTCATTTCCCAAACCAATCCCACAAATGGAGCACAGGATGCTCTGTGTATACTGCCAGGTTCAGATAAGGAGATAAGGTACAAAGATGAACATATCAGTACTACTAGCAAGATTATTTCCCATCTCTCCCAAACTGACACATTAATACATTTGAGAAGGGGGATGGCAGAGGAGCTTACAGTGTGGAGAAAAATGCAAGACAGAAAAGGAAGTGCCAATATTTCACATAAAGCATCACAGAAAACCATGAGACAGCCATAAGGGGGAGGGCCAAGAAATAATGTATCTCCAGTGCCAGATATTGTTCCAGTGTTGTCACATTTCAAGTCTCCTTGCTAAATAGGCACTTTCAACCCAGAAGATCCCTAAGCACTTTAAAAGCTTCAGGAATTGTACTACTGAGAGGAGCTTTCATCAGGAACCAAAACCCAGCTATTGAAACAGGACATACATCAACACTTCACACCAAGCTGGGGGCTCACTACAACTGGAAATACTAAGAACAGTGTTTAGACAAGATCTGGATTTTGAGCAAATGGTTAAATACTATAACTCTGACACTTCCTTTTTCTATTACCTCTGATTTTAACAAGCACCCAGAGGGGCTCCAAAGGACCACCAGGTACTGTCGGGACACATTTTAGACATATGCTAGGTGAACACAGAGCCATCTGCTCTTGCACACTGGCACATCAGGAATTCATTCACCCGGGCCGGGCTGCTGGTGTGCAGGACCTTTGTGATCATACCTGTCCCAGCTGGAACAGCCCACCCCGCACTCAGGCACCATCAGCACCCACACCCACCCTGCCAAGAGCTGAGCCACAACACGTCCTGTGCCCGGAGCCCTCGGGGCATTTCCCTCAGCGCTGACTGACCGAAGTACTCCCAGAAAAACCACCTGGGACAGGGACACCCTGCCACATCCCCGCTGCCTCGGGTGTCACCAGGGCCCCCGGAGCCCGCCGGCACGGTGACACACGGAGCAGGGAGGTGACACCGCCACCAGCACGCTGCTGGGGCGGCAGCGGGGAGCTGCACGCCGTGGGTGGGACCCTCGCCTCCAAGCCGAGGGCACCACACACGGCCAGAGGGCTGCAGGGGCGGCGGTGCGGAGCGGGCAGGGCGGCAGTGGAAGGCCGGGCGGCCCCGGGTCCCCGGTGCCGGCCCCTTCCCCCTCAGCCCGGTGCCGGCCCCTTCCCCCTCAGCCCGGTGCCGGCCCCGTCCCCCTCAGCCCGGTGCCGGCCCCGTCCCCCTCAGCCCGGTGCCGGCCCGGTCCCCCTCAGCCCGGTGCCGGTCCGGTCCCNCCAATCTGGCAGAGCGCCTCGCCGCCCCCAACGCGCACGCGCGCCCTGCCGCCTCAGCGCTGCTGCTCAATGGCTCACTATTTGGCAGCCGCCGGCGCGGCCCTCGGCGGTGCCGCGAGGCGGCGGGAAGGGGCCCGCCGCGCCCGGAGGCGCCGTGAGGAGGCCCGGCGGCGGCGAAACGGAGCGTTACCTGCGGGATACTCGACGTGAGTGAGGGAGACCGGCCGCCACGGCGCGGGCAGCGAGCACTCCCCGACTGCGGCCATCTTACCCGGATACCGGGCCGGGCCGCTACGGCCAATGGGGACGCTCTTGAGGGGCGGTGCGGCCAATGGGCGGGGGCGCGCGGAGCGGCGGGCCAATGGCTGCGCGCGGCAGGTGAGGCGCCGGGTAGCCCGGCACCGCCCAATTAAACATCCAGCCCGGGGAGCGCCTCAGCCAATCGGCTGCCGGCTCCGCGGCCCGGCAGTGGGCGGGCGCAGGGAGCGGCACAGCCAGTCGGAGGAAAGGCGGGCGGCAGAGCGTTTCGTCATTGGCCAGAGTGTCGTGCGGATGGGCCAATCAGCAGCTCGCCCTGCCGCCAGGTCTCAGCCAATCAGCGGCGGCGCTGACCCGGCGGACGCGGGGCGCTGAGGCGGGGGCTCGGCGGGAAAATGGCCGGGCCGGGCTCCCCTCACATCCCTGGGGGCTCGGCGGGAAAATGGCCGGGCCGGGCTCCCCTCACATCCCTGGGGGCTCGGCGGGAAAATGGCCGGGCCGGGCTCCCCTCACATCCCTGCAGCCCGCCGTGACCCGCTCCAGGTGCCCCTCACACCTCGGCCGGAACAGCCCGGGCTTCCCTCACACTCCTGCACCTCGCTGGGGCCAGATCGCGGCTTCCCGCTCTGGTGCCGCCCGGTCTGCCCTCACGCCCCGCTGCAGCTGCCCCAGTTGCTGTTAAAAAAAATAATTAACAACACCGAAATACATAAAAACATCTGGTTTAAATGAGAATCGTTCATTTCAAAAGGGTAATACTAATTCAGCTCTACATCACAGCATCACTGCCCTACCCCCGGGCACGTTTCTCTTTGCCCCACACAGGAGTGTTTCACTGATAACGTCCAAGCCCCGTTGAAAATGCATATTTGGATTTTTTAAAATAACACTTAGGAACCACATCTAGCTCTGTAAAGGACGAGCAGCTCCTGTGTTGACGCGCACACGTGAAAATAAAAGCCTGGAATAAACTCATCAAATCTCAGAACGGTTTGTTTGAGAAGGCACCTTAAAGCCCATCGATGCCACCCCTGCCATGGCAGGAACACTTTCCACTGTGCCAGGCTGCTCCCAGCCCTGCCCAACCTGCCCTGGGACACTGCCAGGGATCCAGGGGCAGCCCCAGCTGCTCTGGGCACCTGTGCCAGGGCCTGCCCACCCTCACAGGGAACAATTCCTTCCTAACTCCTGGCACAAAATCCTTTAAAGATTCTCCAAAGGCCAGGCAAACGCCTGGTGCAGGTGATACTTTTTTTTCCACCCCAAACACCTTTAACTACTGAAATCACCCACTTGGAAGACCAAGCCAAAGGAATGTTCCCATATGTGACCCCAGAAATAAGACTTACCTGGGGAGCCTCAGGAAAAGCAGAACGTGGGGCAGTATTGCACAGAAAAGCTTTCAGAAGGCAAATCCACCTTCAGACCAAACCACCAAAGTTAATTCAATATTAAAAAAATAAAACTTAGAGAAAAAAAAATACGTAAGAGGCTCACAAGAAGTGATCAGCACAGGCTTGGGGTTGCCTTTAATTTGTGTCAGGGAAGCACATGGACCAGGATTTCTATCCTGTTAATTAAGATTTCAAAAAGGGTAGAAAATTCCTTTTCCTGAAGTTGTAATATACCCACTTCAATCATGATTATGTCCCATTAATTTCAACAAGCTCTTTATAGCTGACATTCTCCCTGGCATTTCAAGGAGTAAAAGAGCATTAAAGTCTTATTATTTGGAAAGGAAGAGAAAATATTTACTGCAGGAGCTCAGTTCATCGCAGAAGACTGCTATGAGGGAGCATGAGTGATTTACTCCTTTCATTATTCAAGTTAAATAAATCTCCTCCTTTCCAAGCTATTGAATGTAGAGTTATGCTGGCAGAGTGGATTACATTTGATCTATGTACCATGACAAGTACTGAAAATTGTGGGCTTCATTGCTGTATTCACCCACTCCTTCCTGAACAGGAGAAAAAAGTGTCAATACACGGAGCAGCCTTTGCTCTGTGCCTCAGCACAAGAAAGCACAAAGCTGCTCTGGAGCTGTAATGACTGTGGAGTCTGACTCCATGGAAACTGAGACAAACTCCTTTTAACTCTCTCAGCTAATGATCAGGGTGTGGCGTGAGACAAAAATTTCCCTATCCATGAACATTTGATTTGCATATATCCGAGTTCATGACAGGCTTGCATTAACGCTAACAGAGACTCAGTTGTACTTTCTCTATTTTTAAGATATTTTTAGGGATGAAATTTTAATCACGTTGGAAGAAACAGCCGATCTGATTCAGTCTGGTTTCTCTAGTGTTTGAAAATGAAAGTATTTAAATCCACTACAGACGTTTCAGAAGAGCAAGAAGATGATTTTCTTGCCTTGCTCAGCAGATAGGCAGCTCTGATACCAACCCACAGGCTTTAGTCTGGGTTTCACAGACTTTGGGAAGCTGGTAAGTGCTACAGAAACTTGGACAATGTTTAAGAGATTCTGCTCCTCACTGGGATTTCTGTTATCTCTTCATCACAGCCTGCTCACACCACACCCCAACACAGCCAAACCACTACAGAAAAATCTGAAAAATGAAACCCCACACTTTCCAACCACAGCTCAACTTGTTTTGTTTACTTTACACCCCACTTCACTGTGGACTTGTCCGTAGACCCAGGCAGACTCCCCATGCAATCGAACCCTTTAACTTTACATTTAAACCTTTCAAGTTCCTCATTTTAGCCCTAGGAACAGCAAGCCTTGTTTGATACCATCACTAGCAGCAGAGGTGCCACCACAACTGTCACCTAAATCAGAAACCAAAGACTAGAGTTTCTGGCACTCTAGTTTCTAGAGTTTTTTTGTTTGTTTTTTTTTTTTTTTTACACCTTTATTAGGAACAAAAACCACAATCATGAAGGAAAGTTTTATTTTACTTGTAATGCCCACATCCTAAGATTAAAGATATTTTTAAAAAATTAGCTGCAAAGAAAAAGATAGAAGCAAAACAAGAACAGTTTTTTTACACCTTTAGGAAATCAAGAAAAAAAAATAGGCACAAATTTACATTCATTAGTTTCAGATATGGCAAAGGAATGTTCTACTGAAGAGGGATAAATAAAATCCTGCTTTCCCACCTCCCTGTATGAGACAACACACGTCATGCTCTTCAAAGCCACACTGATCTTGGAGATACAAGGCAGATTTTTCCTCATAATTTTTTTATTAATGTGCTTTAAAGATCATAAAGACCCTCCTAGAGCCATTTGGCGTAGTCTCTACATACACACTAAAGTACTGAGGATGTACTTTAACCTCCGATGAAGCTTGTTGCCACCTCCACATAAAAAACGAAAGTCATGCATATTTTAAATTCTGTTTAAGCATCAGACACTATTGAGGGATTTTTATTTCATAGCTGCTGAGCCACTTTAAATCCCCATCAGTGTTAAAATCTTGCAAGTGTCAGCCCAGGATGATTTAACCCCTTGAGAATAAGGGTTCATCACAAAAAAAGGCAAATGTCTTATCTCAAGAGATTCTACCCAAATGCACAGCTGCTATTAATACTGGAGAATTTCTGTTGCTAAACACAATATGCTGGGGAAGGGATTTTCTAGGGATCTCAGGAAGCCAGAGGGCAGGCAGGTGTTCCATCACACCCTTTAACTCTACCCTGCAGTACAGGTGAGTACAAGAGTCACCTTTTGGGCCGGGCCCTGCTCTGGGTGGGATCAGTGGAAGCAGCCTGAGGGCTGCATCCAAAGGTTGAACACAGCAGGTTCCTGACACCACTGCTCAGGCCAGGGAAAGCTTCTTCCACAGGAGCAGCTCCTGTCAGCCTGCTGATCCTTGAAGCTCCCTTCAGAGGCTGCAGACACCTTTCTGCCTTTCCTCTTGAGCTGGGATTGGGGAGGGACAAAAAGCAGCAATGAAGTGAGGGGGAGGTGTAGAGAAGTTTAACATCCATCCCAGTAAAGATAAAACCAGTTTGTCTCAGCAAACATCCCTGGCTGGTGCAGGACCAAGTCACTGCTGGTGGGAAAAGGCAGAGAACTCGACCTTCAAGAAGCTGCAGATGTTCCTGAGGCAGATTCCTCTTTACCTTCACTGGGAGGGCTGTGTAACCTACTTGCAGTAAGGGCTAAGGAAAAGCATCAAGCTGTAATAAAACAATCTTTCTTCATTTAATTGATTAGGAATTTACAATTTCTCAGCTTAAAAAGCCACAGTGCAAGTTAGTGTTTGCTTCAGGGGGACCCTGTTTCAGTCTCCTCTCCCACAAGGATGCAAAAGCCCAAAGTCAGCAGCCAGTGTTCTTGTCTGAACACAAAACAGGCAGGCTGCCCAAGCACTGAGGACAAGGACACTCAAAACAGTCAATAAATACACATAAAACAACACTAAAAATGAGAATTTAACAGCACTGATTGTTTAGAATTACAGTCGATCTCATTATATTAATCTTCACATTTTAGCATCTTCTCAACCACTGTACAAAAGCTGCTGAAGTGACTTCCTTCTAAACCAGCCATACAAGAGCACAAAGCACTATCAACATTATTTTTTTGGCAAAGTAACTTGCTTTCAGAATACACCATACTTTCGAATCCCAGTTTAGATGCAGCAGGTGTGTCATGCTAATACAACATCCTCCACTTCTTCTCTTCCTGCACGCTGCCATGAGCAAGACACCTCAGAGACCTTTCCTACTTTCAACTGCTGTCTCTTAAATCCTTCTCATAACAGTTTATTCCACGCAGCCTCACTTGGGGCAGCTGCTCCTAATTTCTGCCTCAGCATTGTCCTGTTTATTGCATTAATCTGGTTTCCAGGATAAGCCACATCAGTCTGATGTGCTTACAGAGCACCAGATGTTACTGTGCTCTACATGCACCCCCCTGCAAACATCTCAGGAGTATTTCAAGGAATCACAGAACCACAGAATGGGTCAGGTTGGAAGGAACCACAGTGGGTCATCTGGTCCCACCTCCCTGCTCAGGGAGGGTGTCCCTAAAATACATGGCACAGCACATTTATCTGCTCTTTTTACATCCTCCTGTTTACTTTTTTCTCTGTTTACTTCCTTCCTGCTTTTACCAGCAGAATCCACATTAGATATCTGAAGAGGAAGAAAGCATTTGTATTCTCCAAGCCCACGCACTGACTTTCCACTCATATATGGAAATTCCAGATTCTTACATATTTTTTCCACTTGCAAAAATACATCCGGGTAAGCCTTGTGTCTTTCACCCAGAACAGGCACTAGGGGTAACTAATCAACCTGGAACAAAAACAGTGAGGCTCATGTTTTTGTGGAAATCCTGAAGACCTCCTCATTCCGAGGGTTGGACTTGGACCCACGTGTGGACTGAAACAGAAGGTGGCACAGGCTGGATCTCTGCTTTTATCTGTGGTGTTGCACACACAGAGGACTCAGCAAATCATTGCAAACCTCACACAAAAGGCAGGACTGCCTCAAGTCCATGGCATGAAGCTGAGTCAGGGTGGTTGGGCACTGAGCAGGCTCCCCAGGGAAGCAGTCACAGCACCAAGCCTGACAGAGTTCAAGAAGTTTGGACAGCTTCCTCAGCACATGGTGGGAATGCTGGGCTGTCCTGTACAGAGACAGAAGTTGGACTCAATCCTGCTGTGTCCCTTCCAACTCCGCATACTCTATTATTCTGTGATTTTTATGATCACTAAGTCCAGCACACTCCACTGCTGCTGTCCTACACGAGTATCCAACTCAGCTCACATCCCAAAGCAGCCAGATTCCAGCTGCTGGCTGGGCAGTCAGGATCACAACATTTGAGAAGCACTACCACACACACACACACACCTGATCATTACCCAAAATTGTACTGTATTTCTTAGAACTGACAGACTATAAAGAATCATTTCCTCTCTAGAAGCTTGATCCCAACTCTCCAACTATCCACACACATAACCTCACATCCAGCATCTACACTCTCACTACCCTGTGCACAACAGCAACAGGCACCACATTATTACCCTTTCCCACTGTTTGTACACATTCCACACCTCCTACCCAGCAAAAGCTGCTGCTGGCTCATTCTGAAATCCAGCAAGGCACTTTGATGGATGTCAAAGACTTCGTGCAAGCACAGGCAGGATGCAAATCCCCCTCTCCTCACACTAACCTGCCCTAGGGGCAAACACAGACCTCAGCAACCTCCTAAGGAAGGATGACCAGGACACAGAGCTCATCATCTGGTACCCAAAGAGCAGCAACACCAAGGGAACAACCAGTTTCCCTAGAGCTTAAGACTGCTTACAAAAGTCTGCATTTTACTTCAGTGCTTTACAGAACTATTTCTTCCTCTTCGGGAAAGAAATTTTTGCTAATCACATTGCATGTGTTATCATACTTAAGGTAAAAATCAGCAGTAATTAATGTTTGTAGGAACACAGCAGAGAAGAACGGTAATAAAAATCCCAAAGCAAGCAAAGCCTCCTTGAGAAGCTAGTGGTCAAGTGGAGAATTTACCAACAATATTCCTGTTCCCACACACCGTCGTAAACGTCAGGGATTCACCTCCCAGAAAACATAAAGGCAAAACAGGTACATACACTGCCCTATTCTAGAGAACTGGGCAAAAATCTGGGCCTGGGCAGTTCAGGACACAATGTATATAGGAAACACTGAAAGTAATAATAATGACAGGAAGGTGGAACAAAGAAGAAATTCAAACCATAAGTTGGCAAGTGGTCCTGGATCCATCCCAGCAAACACTACTGGCTACAAAAAGCAGAAGGTCCCGCCAGATTGCTGTGTGTTGACATAGTCTTGCTGCCACTGCTGCACTTTGCAGGTAGTTTTATCCGTCTCTGGGAGGAAAAGGTCCTTGTACAAAAGTGCTTTCCTCCAGGGCCATCAGATGAGCTCCTCCTTCAGCGGCTGGGTTGCCCCAGGAAGCGTGCCGTTCATCTCCGGCGAAGTCTCGGTGCCCAGATATCCCAAGAGGATCTCGCTGCGCCGCCGCGACAGCTGCAAAATGTCCTCTGCCAGCAGCTGCACTGTCGTGTACCTCACGTTGTCAAAGTCAAACATGTCCTTCAGATACTGCACAATCTGGTGCTGCAAGAAGAGGAAAGTTCACAGTCAGACCTCCTTCACCTGCCGGCACCAGCCACCAAGGGCACGCAGCAGCAGCAGCTTTAAGCCAGCAGGCAGGAGTCTCACACAGATGAGGTACAGGAAAGTCACCTTACCTTGAAGAAACTGCAGACTTCAGATAGTTGCTGCTTGGGCCCCAGAAAACCAAAGGCTAGAACAGGACTGACATGCTCCGATACGGAGTAGAAATGAGAGATAAAGCCATCTGGTACCTGTCACAGGGAAGGACAGAGTTAGTTGGTCTTCATTCTCAGACAGAATTAGCAGCTTATTCCATGTCAGCCACCAACTTCCCTGCCAGAAAGCTTCAGTAACTGAAGTAAAGAGCTATTTGGAACATCTCTTCCTGCAAAACTACATTTGTCTTTCAGATCCCTTGAAGGATGACTAGAGCGTTTTATCTTCATGCTTCTAAACTGCTATTTCAAGAGGAAAATGAACAGAAGAAAATGAAAAGCAATCACCAGCCAGCCTTTATAGCCTCTATTTATAATTTGCTGACCAAGCCAAGAAAGGACATGCAAATATCCAAGGCAGAGCTACTGCATGACAGCACCAGTAGAGCTTCCAGTGCTCTCATTTCTCTCTGTGCCATCTCAGGAGCCAAACCCTGTCATACCAGCTGGCTGTGGGATCAAGCTGAAAACTTGCCAGAGGCCACAGACCCTGTGGCACAACCAGGGCTCTGAAGTTGTGGCTTCCTGTTCCCCTGCTCCATAAACTCGCCTGCTGTGATACTTCAGGAAGTCACAGATTTAAGTGAAACTCATCAAGTAATGTCTAATTAGCATCAGCACTGGGGAGCAGAGCAGTGCCTGAACCATTCCTTTTGCTGCCAGCAAGGAAAGTACAATTCAGGAGCAATCCCTTGTTGCCTGGGGTCTGTGGCCATTCCTACAGTATTGTGAGCAGGGAGAGGGAATACCAGACAAGCAACACTGTCATTTGAATCCTCACATCAAGAAAAAGGGAGAATAAACTCAGACTGATTCAGCAAAATACTGGCATAGCACTGGAGCAGTGACTGCAGGACCCCAGGGCTCTAAAGCATCACAAAGAACCTGACTCTGTTCAGTCATCCAGCACTTAAGGTTTTGCACTTTGTCAAGATCTATGTGTTCTCTTTTCAGCCTCAAATACATTAGATTCTTTCCCTTTTGATTAATTTTGCTTACCATCAGAAGCCTCCTTTTTGCTTTCAGAACTGACCAGCAAGCAGTTGCTAGAGCCTACAATTAAGAGAGAGAGCCCATTAGTTACTGGGATTATTTAAAAAAACCAATGTGTACCAACACATTGTCATCATAACATCAAAGCAGTCACCCTTTTGTGCCAACAACTCTAAAATGACAAAATTGAAGCAAACTGGAAGCAGATTTAGGCACTTCAGATCCATCCCAGAGAGGCTGAAGGGTTTTGAAGATTGTTAATATGATCTGACATAGTTGCCCAACAGCCCACGATCCCCTGTAAGCAGACAGCTGTTACAAAGTGCCATTTTACTCTCAGTCTATCAAACTAATCAGTCTAAAAAATACAGCTGGGGGACAGGACTGAAGGAAAGCTTTGCAGTTTGAGCTTCAGTGTCTGCTGAGGTACTGCCAGAATGAATGGCCACATGCTAAAACCCACATATTTTTCCCTATATTTTGGCCCTTTTATTCTCATTCATAAAAATAAGTTCTGTCATCTTTTAACATCTCCATGGCATCACTGATGAAGGCCCCTAGAGCCATAAGTCTGCTTGCCAACCAGATGCTTTCAAAATAAGGAAAGCTTTCCTGTAAACAATTTCCACGCACAAGAAGACCGTTGTTTAGAGCTTCAGGAAAGCGTGGCATTTATAAAGAGAGAATTCAGCTCAGCTGGGAAAGATGAGGCTATGCTCTTTTGTGGCCTTGGCACTGATCTCACAGCAGCACTCCCCTCTCACCGTCTCCTTGAAGCTGTCGGACAGCCAGCGGTTGCGCAGCACAGCCAGCACGGAGGAGGGAGGGTTCTCCAGATCCTCAAAAGCATCCATGAGGATGAAGTCCAGCACAATATCAAAGAAACTCATGCACACCACCTGTCAGGGAGGCAGAACAGTCTGTAAAGGGAACAGGTTTTTAAAAAGAGAGACGGGCTCTTTTGGTTTGAAGGAAGGAGGTGAAACAAGCTGAAGTCCAGGTAATCGTATTTCAGCAGCAGGTCTTTCACTCCTGGGCCATTCCTACATATGCATTATAATACAATCACAGTGGTTTGGCTTGTAAGGGACTTTAAAACCATCCAGTTCCACTCCCTGCCACAGGCAGGGACACCTTCCACCAAACCAGGTTGCTTCAAGCCCCATCCAGCCTGGCCTTGAGCACTTCCAAGGATGGGAATTCCACAACCTCTCTGAGCAAGGATTATCTTCCAACTCCTCTGCAACTCTGTAAAGACAATGTCTTTACCAACCCCTCTTCCCTCGAGCTCCTGCTGAGTGGTTGGCCAGGTCTCTTGCTTCAAGGCATAACGCAGCATTTCTTCATAGCTTTCCAAGAAAGCTTTGGGATTCTGGGAGAGAAGAGAGACAAAAAAGAAATTTGACTACTTGGATTTGAGCTGACATCAACATCACAATAGTCACCAGCATGCAAATGAAGTTTTCTTCTTCCAACACACTGGACAAACTCTGAGTTGGGATGGGGGAACAAGTATCCCTGTGCTCAAGACACAGTTTAGTTGTTACACAAACTTCCTACCTTTTCAGCTTTTGTCATCAGTCCTATCATCATCTGCTTCCCAACCTCCCCAAAAAACAGCTGATTGCTTTCATCTTCCAGCAGCTCCTGCAAGAGAACACAGATGTCTCCTGTAAGCACCTACACACCCTCAAAATCTGAGTTGTGAGGAAAAAAAAAAAAAAGCAAGACATGAAGCAGTGCAATGCTGCACACACACCAGTGTTGTTAACCTTTAATAAGCTGGAACCTAGGAAACAAAACTATGCTCTCCAGGAACATCTATCTGCTGGCAGCCATGGAAACCCAGGAGCCCGGAGCCATCCTCACCTGGAATGCCTGCCTGACACAATGCAGCTTCGCCAGGAAATCCTGGTCACTGTAGCAGCCAAGGAGCTCTGTCCTAGAGGGAAAGGGAAGAACTGTGTCAATTCCAGTTCTGATGTTGGTGTTCCTAAAACTATGGTCCCCCAAAAACAAAAAACTAAATTCCCAGTCTGTGCATAGGAGAAAGGAACAGTCAAATTCCCTTTATCCAGCTCCCTGGGGGAACACAGCACCTCTGCCAGGTTGGTACAGGACTCTGCCAGCCTCCCAGAACAGTCACACTTCCCATCACTGACTTCCTGGGACAATTACTCTTTCTGAACATGTGAGTCCCTAAAATCTGGGGTTAATTCCCTGGGAAGGCCGAACCAGCAGGAATGATGCTGTGATTTTACAACCCCAAAGGGTTATTGTGGCTATGGGGCTGCTCAGAGGCAGATGATGTGTTCACAATGCCCAGGGGACACAAGGTCCCACAGCTGCAGCTGGCTCTTCACCTCAGCGTCCGGCACGCGACCTTCCCTTCCTTCACCAACTGCAGAGCTTCCTCATATGCTGCTGCTGGCTTGGAGAGGTGGAATGGCATTTCCTCAAAGGGGAGAGAGTCAAAGAGCTGTAGAGGTAACAAGAGACGTGGGAAGAACAAAATGAGCTCCTTAAATATTTGCAAATACACAACCAAGGTGGGCCTTCTTCAGAGAATCTTCAGCTAGCAAAGTCTGTCCGTGACAATTGTTTTATGCAACAATACTTCTTTTTTCACCAAAAGCTGTCTCAGCTCTGACACCACTCAATGTGCCATAAAATTTACACCACCAAGCCATCTTACATTAGATAACAGCACTTTCCTAGCTGTTATGGCATGTTTTCTATAGTAGGTAAGAAGATGACATGGAAGTGCTGGCTGGAAAAGCCTGCACCATCCCCTTCATTAAAATCTTTCCCCACATCCATCATGAACCTCCCAGCCCGGGGTTGTTGCTCTGTGTTTGATCATCTTCCTCTGCCAAGGTGTGTTTGGCTCTGCTGCCTTTGTGCCTTCCCTCCAAGCCAGTGGGCTGTGACACACAGCTGACACTTGAGTCACCTCTGCTGCAGAGAAGAAGGAATCCTCCGAGGCAGAGCTGTCCTCATCATCCGTCCGCAGCCGCAGTGATCCATCCGCCAACGGAAGCATCAAAGTCTTCTCTGGAGGAGAGAAAGAAGCCACATGTGCTGGAGCTCATGGACCAACATTCCTCTTAGCTCCTGTGCTCTCCTCCACTCCCACTTCACCACCCCTCCTTTACCTGGCTTACAGAAAAGACATAAAACCAGGCAGCAAATTGGCATTTTCTGGTGCCCTACCCAGATCCAGCAGCACGCTGTCCGACGGCAGCGAGGAGCCAAACTCTTCCTGGAGGTGGTAGGCTCGGTGCAAGAGGGACTCCAGCTTCTCAGCAAACTCCCTGTTCTGGGACTCCTCCTGGAGCACACATAAATGTCACCCCTAGTTAGCCAGCTGGGCACAGACAGATTGGATGGCACAAATACGGGAGCAAATTTTCAGTAAAAATGGGATTTGCAGTCTGCAGATTAAATGATTAAAAATAAAAAGAGAGAGGAGTCATTAATCCTACAATGCAGCTAATAATGCACGGGGAGGGAAGCTTCTACACAGCCTACTCAAACCCTCTGGCTTTTGAGCACCACAATTTTGTTTTCCTGTTAAAAAAGGAAGAAAGAGCCAAAGAACTTTAACCTGCCACCCAGAAAACCAGGTATTTTAATAAGTTATACACCACTTAAATCTCCTGCCTTTTGACTTTAGCTTAACTTCCAGGAGAAATCACATCAGGAAGCCTGTGTTGAATATACCAGAACATCCAGAACTAGATAACAGAATATTTAGATTAAGGTACTAGGCATAAGCAATGTTTGCTGAAAGCAACAGAGGAGGATGGAGAAAAAAAAAAAAAAGGTGTGGGGAAAATAAGACATAAAGCATCTTGCCTTCATGCCCCTATGTTTGCACGAGTATCTCACCCAGAAGACAGAAGCATTAACAAGAAGCACAAAATCTGTTTTCATAATGAATCAACTGGTTTTAAGGCAGTTTCAGAAACACTACAGGGCCCTTCAAGGGGAGCCAACAACAACAAAATCCAGATTTGACTTGGATAAATATTATCCAGCACAAAAGACAAATGTCCCACATACTTACTACACCAGACTCTGTTTACAAAAGGCTGGGAACACTTTTTTCCCAGTGAGAACTCCTGGAGAGTTGGGAGTTCAGCTCCTTTCACAGCTTTGTGGCTGCCACTGAGCCATTCTAGTTGAGATCTCCTTTAACACAGGTCTTCCCTGCATAGTCCTCAAATCCCAGACAGCAAGGGGCTGTCCTAAAATCCTGGTTCCTGTAGCTGCAGAGGCTGAGTGAGGTGCACACCTCCCTGCAGGGACCAGGGCCATACCCAGCTCCTACCAAATTACCACTGCTGTCCTCACCCACACACACAGAGCCGGGCTCTGCTCTCCGCCCAGAAATGGCAGTGACCATCAAGACCTCCATTTTAAATGCATTAAAAAGTTAGAGCCAACACTGCCAGCCAAAGCAGTGCTGCATTCATCACAGCCTTCTCTCCCCACAGGCTGTGCCACGGGAGGACACGTGTGACAGTGAGTGACACAAGGCTGGAAGGTGGATAGAAATGCTGGGGAACGCGGGGGCGAGACGTATTAAAAAGAGAAAGACATTAAAAACACCCACTCCCATTGCATAAGGAAGCTGCAGATACAGACAGCTCTTAAACAGAGTCTGGCCTGGCTCTGCCCTTAATTTGCTCTCTTTTTAACCTCCCACTGTTTACTGCTTCCAGCACCCAGGCTGGCATTTCAGCATGTGGGGACCTACCTCTGAAATGTTCTCAGACATGCTCTCTTGCTGTTTCCTGCTGTCCCAGGGCACAGGGGTGCTGGTACAAGCACTGTCCCTCTGCCTGATGCTCAGTGCCTGTTCCCATTTCTGCAGGGCCTCCTCAAACAGCTCCATGCCTGGAAACCCAACCAAACACTGGCTGTGAGAGTCCCGGGGCACTCAGGAACAAAGAGATACAGGATGAGTCTTTGCTCACTCAGACAATCCAGCAAAGAGAGGAATCCCTCCCCAACAGAAAGAATAAACATCTTCTATTTCTTTCCTGTTTAAATATGGTTTATTTTGGATTAGAAGGAGAACATCCCCAAAGTGGTAAAAGCACCATCCATGTTACTGCCAAAATACTGTTCCCTGCACAAGACGAGCCTGTTGCTCAAGAATAGAATTTTGGAAGTAAATTCTTGACTGACAAAAAAGGTTTGCTTTCTTTTTTAAGAGAAGATGGGATTTTTATATGAGCTTAAGCTGAGAATGGAAGGGAACTTTCTGTTAGAGCTCTACACTGAGCTGCTGATGCTCTGTGTTAGTTCTCACCCCCTTCTTGCTCCCACAGTGATAAACAACCCCCCCAGAGCAATGGTACCCTTGTGCCTGCTTACCTTGAACATAGAGGCTTTCTGCACTGGAATCACCAATGGCTCCAGCATCTCCCATTGCCTGGGCCTCCCACATCCCTGGGGGTATTGGACTTGAGGAGTTCACTGCTACCATCTGCAGGAAGGGAGGAGAGGGCAGCAAATGCCCTTAGAATTCTCTTAAGAGATGGTAAGATCAAGCAAACACCACCAGCCTTTGGCAAAAAGGCATTTTCCTTCCCCATGTTTGCCCTTGTGCTCCCTTGTATTGATGAGCACTAAAAGGAGAGCACTGATGGAGGAAACAGCCCAGGAAAGCTCCAAAGCAATCACTACAAAGGCACCAGGATTCTGATGGAAAGCTCATGTCAGCCCCAGCTGCCTGTACAAAAAACACTGGAGGTGGCAAGGAAGCAAGCACAGTCCAAACAAAAGAAACAGCTTCTCAGAAAAAATACAGCTGAGGATTCCCCAGAGGGCAAGGGGAATCCTCACTCTTCTCTTTGTAACCAGATCCTCTCCTGGGAGGGCTGAGCTTGACAATCCACACGGCAGTGTCAGTTCAGCTTTGTCCAATTTCACACCAGGGCATCGATGTCTTCTAAAGTCTGACCCAATAAAGTGCTGGATTCAACACTATCAGTAACCAGTGTTTTCCTGTGGCTTACAGAAGGATGCCCAAACATGAGCCTGGTACTAAAAAAAAGCTAAAATAATCAGCTGAAAGATGAATTCCTGCCTGAATTCCTGCCTCCACTGATCAATCCCTGTGGAGTGTTAATAAATCACCTTGAGATCCCAAACTGCAAACCACCAGTTCACTGCTGCCAGTTTACTTACTGGATGGCAAAGAGAAGCCCAGCAAGGAAAGGAGAGCACAGGCAAAACCTGCAGCTGTGCAAAGGATGAGCTGTTTTTCCACCAAATAATATAAAAACTCTAAGTACAGGCTCAGCTCATCTGTTCAGAAACAGATGCCTCTCCGTGGGGATATCCCATGGAGGTATTCACGAATTGCTTCTTCTTTAAAGAGAAACAGAACTTCACTGATGCAAAACCTGGACAGCATCAGTGTGAACTGAGAAGCCGTGGGGGAATGACACGGCTATGAGTCCCTGTGGAGGGGGGAGAGGCCAGAGTTGGGCACAGGGACAGATGCCAGGGCAGCCCGGCTCCCGGGGAGCGCCGTGCCGGCACTGCCGCCTGCTGGAGGCACGCTCCGCCCGGCACCGACTTCGGCAGCTCCCGGTGCTTTAGCTGGGCTCAGAACAGCAACACCAGCATGTGCTGAGGAGCGCTGGCGCCCAACAGCTCCTTTCAAAGGGGTGATTTTTTCTCTCTCCTTGCCCCAGTGTTGCTCGCAGCCTCTAAGCTGGGGTGATGAGGAGGGAGGGCTCTGCAGCAACTCACAGAGGTTCATCTGTGTCCCCCCTGCTCCAACAGAACCTTAGCTCTGAGCAATGGGCATGTGAAACAGGTCTTGAAGGTACGAATGCTTCCAGTCTTGGTCTCACAAAAGGTGGATATAAGCACTGATGGCTTCTCCCACCTGGTTAAGCCAGAATTACCTGTACTCATAGGCTGCTTTTTGGCTTTGGAGAAGGCAGGATGACTAGGGTGTGTTCTCACTCTCTGCTGTTTCCTGAACAAGCTATCAGATTTTGGTAGTTAATTTGGTTTTAAGAACAAAGCAAGCTGAGAACAGCCCCAGCACAGAAGGGAGGGGCTGCTGGGCCACCCAAACTCCCACCACAGAGGGAAGCAAACAAGCTCCCCATTGCTGTGAGACACAGAAACAACCAGCCTAACTCCTCGAGGGGGCCACAGACAGCTCCAAGGAATCATGGCCATGTCCCACAGGAAAATCCCTCCTGCAACTCCCCCTTGGCCAAAGAGCTGGCCAAGGAACCCTGGAGCTCCTGGCCACAAAACTGCTGCTCACAGGGAACTCCTTGCTCAGTGCAAGGTTAACATCAGAACCCACCCTACAATTATACTGCAACCTGTTCTGCTCCATGGGCCAGCACAAGCCCAAGGACTTGGTGATCTCATGACAGGTATGTGCACTCTCCCAGCCCTGCACACGAGGTCCTTACCGAGGCGAGGCTGTGGGAGGAGCTGGAATGCTTGCTGGGCTCAATGGAGGAAATCCCGCTGAGCGTGTCATTGCTCTTGCTGCCAGGGCTCTGGACTCTCCTGCTGGAGTATCCTGCAGTTGGGAAGGTCACACAAAACCAGGACTTTAGGCCCAGGTGACTGGGAATAGGGAGGGGAACATCACCCTGTCCAGTGTAACTGTGAATGGGCAAAGCAGTATCCAATACCTAGGAATAAGGCACATTGCTCTGCTTTGCTCTGAGACTCGTGTCAGTGGGCATCTGAAGCTGAGGGATGCATTCACTGCTTATGGACAGCAAGAGGCAGGTGTAAACAATCAAGCAAAAACTCCTCCACCTTTCCTCAGGACACGCAGAACATGGACACTGCTCCCTTGATTTTCATGTTTCACCAAACAAATGCTTAATCCCTAAAGTGCTTTACTGAGGCCCTGGGTCAGTCTTACCCCTAAAATCAGTCAAGGAAGCTGTCCAAGGTCTGGGAGTCACCACAGAGCTGGATGGACACTCTCAACTGCCCAGCCTGGCTCAGGCCACCCTCCCCTCCCCTAAGCTGAGCACTGACATCATGAGATCAATGCAGAACCAGGTCACTGCGTGCCTGGGTCGTTATTATTGGGGCAGCCTGGTAATGGTCCACAGGCTGCCTACAGGAAAGGGGATGGGAACTGCAAACCTCAGGGGAAACATCAGGACACCTTTTGTTCCCGAGGACTGTGAGCTCAGAGTCTCTCCCTTTGCTCCCCAAACCCCGTGCTCACTGCACTGCTTCAGAATTCCCCCTTCGTTCCGCATCGCGGCGCTACACAAACGGCTTGGCTCTCCTCTCCCCACACCTCCTTTGGTACAACCTCCCTGGGGATCTTTCCCTTTTTGTGAGGCCAACCTTTCTTCACGGAGGAGACCCTCCTGGTGGGCAGGATGGGCACTGTGATCCCTCCCGGCTTGAAGCCGCACTTGTCGGGAGCGATTTGCTTCTTCCGGCGGCGGCGGCGCTTCAGCTGGTGAGCTGCAAGAGCCAGGGCCACCGTCCCCAGGGCCGTGGCAAACAGCACCTTGCGCAGGCCTGGAGAGAGCCGCAGCTGAGAGAACACAGACTTTGAACACAAAAGAAATGGAAAGAGCGACAATGAAAAACCAATTCCGCTGCCCTTTCTTTCAAAAAATCGTAAAAACAGCGTTAATCATGAAACACCTTGGCTTTAGCCTCCCACCCATAAAACACGCCCTCTGCTACGTGGCTAAGACGTAGCAGCAAAGACAGCATCATTTTGACAGGACCTGGAGAACTTGGTCTCGATCCTCATTGCCAAAACACACTGCAAAATCTGCACACAGCCCGGGACAGATGCAATCCAGGTTACCCAAATTCAGCTCTGAAACCCTGGTGTGAAGCTGAGCTTTACTGCTCCAAGTGCTGCATCACTACAAGCAGGGAACATATTACTCTTCTTTAAAAGACAAGTCTTTTTTTAGCGCCTTTGATGAAGGGAAAGATTGAACCTGGGTGTCCTCCCAGGGAGGGATGTGGGAAGCCTTTTTCTCTCTTCTCCATGCCCACTCAGAACAAGTCTCTCCCACCACCCCAAACTCCCCCTGCAATGCCTCAAACTGCCCAGGTCGCCCAGCACCACCCTATCGTGCCTCCATCTCACACAGACAACCCCGCAGAGCCAGCCCAAGGAATGTGACAGGAAGACCTTTCCTGCTCCTTGTACCTGCCCAAACGTGGTGTAAACGAACACGGGGATCTCTGCCACGGTCATTGCCAAGGCCTGCATGATGGACATTCCCTCTGTCCTTCTGAATGCCATGTCTGCGCCAGGACCTCGGTGCCTTCGGGAGCCACCAGGGGCAAGGGCACTTGTGGATGCTGTGTGAGCTGCTCACAAAAGAATCCAGCTTTTCTCTGACATCTGGCTCAGAGTCCTGGAGTTGGCCTCCATCCAGCAATCCTCCTCCTGCAGGAAGAGGGGAGAAATCAGGTGAGTGAGGGGAGCACACGCCCTGCTCCCCCCTTCACAAAACACACCCCAGGTCACTTGGAGCAGCCAACCTAAAATATTAGATTTATTTAGAATCTAAAATATCTTCTCACCAGCAGCAGCAATTCCTTTGCTTGTCCTACCAGCCACAGGGACAGGTTCCCAAACTGCTCGACAGCAGCACCCTGGGATTTGACAGCTCCCAGAGATCTCTACACGTACCAGACCTGGCTGCACATATCCCAAATAACCGTACACACACTTTCGTTGCCAAAACTCTGCTTTCACACAGTTTTCTGTTCAAGAGCCACCAGCCGAAGGGGGTTTGTCCGGGTTTCAGTGCTGCCGGCGGGGCTGGGCAGGAGGATGTGCTCTGTCAAGGACAGAGCGACAGAAGGCGCTGAGGTGTGACCCCAGAACGCGGGGACAAAGCGCTGTCCCCGCCGGCACCCACCGCACCCACAGCCCGGAGCACTCGCGGAACGTTCTCCGGGCAGCGGAGCCCGCAGGACCGGACACCGGACACGGGCTCTGCCCACAAGGTTAAACACGACGTCCGGGCCACAGCGGAGAGGAAAGAGCAAAGTGCAAGGAATTTCGGGCACAGAAAGCAGCCCGGGGTTGCCATACCGGGATAGGGAGTACAGGCACCGAGGTACCAAGGCAGCCCCGCGGTCCGGGGATCTTCCCCCAGCCTGCCCGCCGCGGGCACCGGGGTTCACCCCCCCGGCCCGGCGGGGAGCGTCCCGCGGGGCCCCGCGCCCGCACTGCAGCACGCTGGGCCCTGCAGGAAGGGCTCCCGCAGCATCCCCCGCATCCCTGAGCATCCCCCCTGCGCCCTCGGGTGCCGCGCACCCCGGCTGCATCCCCGGCCCCCTGCGTTCGTTCCCCACGGGGGCATCCCCCCCGCACCCGGACATCCCGCACCCTCCGCGCCTCCCACCC
>VXBQ01005797.1:88266-139344 GCA_013400175.1 Phainopepla nitens
GGCAGCGGCACCGCCCGGAGGTCGCGGGGCGGGTGATCCGCGGGTCCAGGCCCCGGCGGGGTTTGCTCGGCCCCAGGGAGGCTGGAGAGGGAGAGCGGGGCTGGATGGGCTCGTCTGGGTGAGCCTCAGCCCCCGGAGCGTCACCCGCGGGCGCAGCCCCTCGGGAGCATCGCGCCCGGTGGTGCCGGGGAGGGTCCGAGGGGAGAGCCCGGGGATGGGGATGGGGAGGGCAGCGCCGCGGGACGTTCGTGCCTGGCGTTTGTTGCCCTTAGAGAAACAAAGCTGCGTGATCCGGCGTGCGGCTGCTTTATCCGTGCCCGGACCCACCGGGAAGGGATGCAGAGATCTGGAACAGTGCCCAAGGAGGGCGTGGGGTCTCCCTGTCCGGAGACATTCCAAACCCACCGAGACGCGTTCCTGTGTCACCTGCTCCAGGCGGCCGTGCCCTGGCAGGGGGCTTGGACGGGATCAGCTCCAGAGGTCTTTTCCAACCCGAATTGTTCCGGGGTTCTGTGGGACGGTCCCTGTCTCTGGGGACGCGTGGTGGAGGTGCCCTGCACTGCAGCCCTGGGGAGCAGCCGGAGATCGCAGCCCCTGGGAGAGCCCTGGGGCCTTCAGGGATGGGAAGGAGCTGCTGAGGGGGAGCAGGCTGGGTCTGAGGGGGCTGCTGAGGGGGAGCAGGCTGGGTCTGAGGGGGCTGCTGAGAGCAGGCTGGGTCTCAGGGAGCTGCTGAGGCCTCAGGACCACGTGAGGAGATGGCAGGAGCTGAGTCAGGGGGTTTAGGTCGGAATTAGGCAAAGGTTCTTCCCCCGAGAGTGGTGGGCACTGACCAGGCTGCCCAGGACAGTGGTCACAGCCCCAAGGCCTGCAGAGCTCCAGAAGCATTNCTGAGGGGGAGCAGGCTGGGTCTGGGGGAGCTGCTGAGGGGGAGCAGGCTGGGTCTGGGGGAGCTGCTGAGGGGGAGCAGGCTGCGTCTGAGGGAGCTGCTGAGGCCTCAGGACCACGTGAGGAGATGGCAGGAGCTGAGTCAGGGGGTTTAGGTCGGAATTAGGCAAAGGTTCTTCCCCCGAGAGTGGTGGGCACTGACCAGGCTGCCCAGGACAGTGGTCACAGCCCCAAGGCCTGCAGAGCTCCAGAAGCATTT
Source organism: Phainopepla nitens (assembly GCA_013400175.1). NCBI lineage: Eukaryota > Metazoa > Chordata > Aves > Passeriformes > Bombycillidae > Phainopepla > Phainopepla nitens. The sequence goes on from VXBQ01005797.1 coordinate 89,411, forward strand.
GGAAATGCTCTCAGGCCCAGGGGGTGGATCTTTGGGGCTTTTTCTTGTGCCGGGCTAGGAGTTGTACTTTGATGATTCTCGTGGGTCCTTCCAACTCAAAATATTCTGAGATTCACAAACTTGAGATCAGGAGCTTCTGAGGATGTAGTAAGAAAGAAATTCGGGTACACATGAGCAGCAGACATGCAGCAGGTGGTGAGATGGAGCTGCTTGAGTGTACTCATTTCTTGGGCATAATGACTGAAAAACTGCACTCGTTTGGCCAGGAGGGGAGAGAGGCAGAACTGGTTGGGATCCTGCCTGGAAAGTGAGGTCCAGCTGGTGACTCTGGGCTTCTTGCTCTCCCTATTGTGTGGGGGCTGGTAAACAAACAGAGCAGGGCTTGCCTCCTTCCAGCCCTTCTGTGCAGTGGAGTAATCCTGGCTCTGTTGAGGACTGCTCTCCTGTAAGCAGATATCACCTCCTGTAACCGTGCCAGTGAGTCATATGTTATGAAAAAGGGAGATATTAACTACAGGTGCAAAATAAGGAGCAGATGGAGAGCCTAAAGATGCCGTTCTCATGCAAATGACCTTGGATGCAGAAGAAATGCTGGAAAGAAATCTTATGTTTAGAAGCTGTATTGTAAGTCTCTGATAAGTGTTTTTTAGCTCCAGGGCGTAGGAAGGAGACAGGGCTGGGAACAGTGTCTGCACACAGTGATTCCAGAGCAAGGAGGCGTTTATAAATCGTGGCTTCTGCCTGCTACACCTACTCCACTCTCTCGTACATGAATATTCATATGCCTAATTACAGTAGTAATTTGTTGAAACCAGATGAGCAATGGCACTTGTGGACAGCAAGCAGGTGTGTAAGTTGAGGGAACTAGAGGGAAGGAGATCTCTGAGGCTGAAAACCACCTCATGAGAGGTCACTTCTGGGGGAATTCAGCTTTTTTGGGTCCCTGCAGAGCCCTGGTGTGGGTGAGCCCTGCCCCATCTCCCCCAGAGCCACCAGTGACAGCTGAGGTCTGCTGTGGGCAGTAAGGGCTGGGTTTGTAGCACTCTTTAGCACTGCGGATCTTCTAGGATGGGAATAAGCTGTTTTCTGTAGCCATTTGGAGATGTTTCCTCCAGCTCCAGGCATTTAACAAAGTGATGTTTTACTGGAACTGCAGCAACTGGGAGATAAATGGACTGGCCATTATGTGCTGTTCCACTCAGACAGCATCAGCTCCTGCTGTCTGGCAGAGCTGTCTGACCAACACACAGGAGCTTCACTTGAACTGGAATGAGGGCTCAGCCAGGGGGAAAGGAGACAGGGCATGGTCACAGCACCTCTGGGCTGGCTCAGGGCAGGAGCTGGTCTGAAACCTGTCAAATACAATCCAACATAGCTGCTGGAAGAATGATTTTGGACTAGGCTCCTCATGACAAAAAAGCCCAATCAAGACAGCTAAAACCCTTCCTTTACATGGCTCTTGCTTGCTCAGGCTTCAGGCACAGGGCTGCTCAGAAAAGCAGAGCAGACAGAAAAGTTGGGGTAGGAAAGCAGTGGACAGCTCTGCTGCCCTGGGAGTGGGGAATGAGCTTTGAGGCTTGGGCACTGCAAGGGTGCAGAGCTCGTGTAGGGTTCAGCACTGACCTGGGCATGGCCTGTGCCATCAGATCAGCCTCTGAGGGGATGCAGCACCAGCTGACAGACTCCTAACAGGTCACTCTTCATCTTCACTGGAAGAAGGACCTCTCTCTTTGATCAGATGCACCTTCCAGTTGTCGGTGAGTGGGTCTGATCCCAAACCTTGGCCACTGGAAGCTGTGTGGCCACACATGGGACGTGTCTGTCCTAGACAGGCTGCAGGCCAGGCTCTTTCAGGGAGGCCTGGAAATAACTGTAGGTGTCTGTCTTTTGTCAGTTCTGATATAAACAGGCTCTGGGTGAAAATGCCCAGGGGTGAACACAGCTTTTGGGTGCTTATCCCCCCCATAATGTCATTACTCAAACACTTAGAGGCTGAATTACTCTATCTTGAAGCCCCTGCAGATAGACAGACTCCCTCAGCTCCCTTAAACTCTGGTGATAAAATAGACTTTTATCATTAAATGATAAAATTAACCCTCTGCTTACTGACCTTATCAGTGTTCACACTTTAAAAGCTGAGAGAGCAGAAGGTGACCCAAGGACAAGGGCTTGGTAGGGACACAGCCAGGAGAGCTGACCCAAGCTGCCCAAAGGGATATTCCATACCACAGGACATGGCTCAGCAGTACAACCTGAGAGAGAGGAGGAGGTGGGATGTTATTATTGAGCACATTTGTCTTTTGGAGTAGCCATGACATGCACTGAGGCCCAGCTTCCCAGGAATTGGTCACACATCACTTGCAGATGGGGAAGAAGACAAGAAAATCTTTTGTTTTCCTTTGCTTCCACACACAACTTTTTCTTCATTAAACTGTCTTTATCTTGAGCTATGAGGTTTTTCCATCTTATTTTCAACCCCCCTGTTCTGCTGAGGAGGGAAATGATAGAGAGACTTGGTGGCACCTCATGTCCAGCCAAGGTCAACCCACCACAATGTTTTTCCTCTCCTAAATGCCATGCTCATGAGTTAACTGAGCTGTCCCTGTTAATGGCTTCCTTCTGTCCTCTAGCACAGTTTCACTTGGCTCCCAGCCTGGCTTTCCTGACTCCTGGTGACCAAATACTTGGAGCACACTATCAGGTCCAGAGTTGCTGAAAATTAGGTAGTTTTCAAATACTGAGTGGCTGTGGCTTCTTTTCTACTGCAGAGAGAGAGCCAGATTTGCTCAACTGACTGTGTTGTGCTTTTGATCACCAAAAGAGCAAATGTTACTGTGTTTTGGGCATTTTGAGCTATTTGGAGGCTTTGAAAAACCCAGCAGTCTAAGTCTACTGGCAGGTGCAGGAGACTATTCCTGGTTTAAATCTCCTGGCCCTGTTTTGATCCTTGTAATTTAAAGTGGAAATTCCTAAGTAACGTCCAGTTGGATAAAATGGGGCCAGGGCATGAACTGTGCCACCAGATCCTCTGCAAGGGGGCTGCAGGTCACAGGTCACAGCATACAGGCCTGGGCTTTTATTATCCTGGATTTTATTCCCCTGACTTTTAAGGAGAGGAAGGTGCAGGTGCTTTCAGCATGGGCTATTTGAAAGCCAAACTGTGATGTCCTTTAGTCACAGGCCCAGCCTGACTGGTCTGTACCTGCAGTGCAGAGGGTCCCCTCCAGCTCAGCACTGCTTGCTGACCCTCCTCAATCCCAGAGCTGTGTCTGCCAACTCTCTTGGGGGAAGGGGCTTTTCCCCAAGCTGGGAATGCTCAGGGCAGCTGCCCTAACTGCAGTCCAGCACCTCCATGCTCCTTTTGGGCCCGTGGCCCAAGTGCTGCTCTCCTGCTGGGCCACCCTGTTTGCCCACCTGGGCCCTGATAAAGCACCTCTTGTTCCTGCTGGCCAGCCAAGCCTCCCGAGGAAACCCAACCTTTGGCTGAATTATTGATGTCCTGGAATGCAGCACAGCTCTGCTCTTCCTGGAGAGTGAGAATGGCACTGACAAAAGGCTGCCCTGCATTATTAAGCACCCGCTCTGGGTCAGCTGCAAGGATGTTTTCTGCAGGAGAGCAGCCTCTCAGCGCTGCCACCTGGCTCATGATCCCAGGATGCAGATCTGGGGATTGGTTCAGAGCTACTGACCCAGTCCTCAGGTTCTAGAAAACAAATGGGAGTAGTTCTACCACGGCAGGGTGGAGGAGCTGGAGGTTCTCAGCCCTGCAATAGCCTGTGCTCTGCCAGCCCTGCCTCTCTCTCCCTGAGGATCTGCACCAAGCCTGTAAATCTACTTGACAAAACCAAGTATCACTCCCATTTGTGGCAATCTGTTGTAAAAGACAGCAGTGTTTCTGTCTTTCTACAATCAGGAGGCTTGAGGGTGTGATCAGTTCATTTTTCCTGCATCTCGTGGTGTCACAGTGAAATCTGTTCAATCAAATTTCTGTATTATGGAAACAGATTCTCAGGAGCAGAAATCCTTTACAGGGGAGTTCTGCCTGAAGTGCTTGAGTAGCCAAATTTCATAAACTGCTGTTCTTCCACCCTTCTTTTCACTGGGCAGCCAGGTTAGCAGGGACCAGCAGCTGAGACCTGTTGCCACCCAAAATCTCAGATTTCCACTTGCACCAGACAAAAACACAGGCCAGCTCCTAGGTCAGTGTAACTTACCTGTAAGCTGCTGTGCTGGCTGTGCTTCCAGGAGAAGCTTCACCTGATCTCTTGGCAGGCTGCTCCTGCAGCAGGTGCCCCTGCTCTCCTGGCACTTCATGGCACAGCCCCAGTGCTGCTGTGCAGTCAGGTGGGTTCTCTGATGGGTCTAAAAAGTCACATTAGAGGTCAAATTGAGCGGGATGAGCTCTCGGTGCACAGGGAGGAGGAGGAGGTGGCACTGGGCAGGGACAGCACCCTGAGGCTGTGCCTGGCTGGGCTCAGCACATCCAGCTCCTGGGCAGGGCTGAGGGAGACACTGAGGGAATTAAGTGTTCCTGGAGTCACAGCCTCCCGTGCCTTGCACCCACCTCATGCCCTCCTTTCCAGCCCTGAAGGAAAGCCTGAATAAGAGATTGTTTTCTGGCCTGACCCTTTGGAGCCAGGGGCTGTGACTGAGATTGCTGCCCATCCTCCCCTTCTGGCACAGCCCCCAGGCTTGCCTGGATCCTGGTGCTGCCCTCGGCCTTGTTGCAACACAAACAGCTTTAGTGCCTGACTGGAGATAAGAATCGAGTTTCTGAGTTCTGGCAAGTGCTCAGCTGTGACCCCTGCACTGAGTTACACAAAACAGCCACAGAGGACAGTGATGCCCAAGATGTCACTTGCTAATAAAGCAAAGGACCCCAGAGCTGGAGTGGTTCAGTGGCAGTAGCACTGTGGAGATGCAGAGGGCTTCAGCAGTGATCTGGCACTGCAGCAATGCTGTAAGAAGCTGACTCAATTCAGCTGATAAGAAATTGGGTTTAGGTTTGACAGCTCCAGGGCAGATGCTGGTGCAGGATGAGCCTAAACTGCAGGAAAAAGAGCTGGACTTAAAAGTGAGATGAGGTCTCAAAATGCTATCTGGGAAAGGGGGCGAGAGAGACTTTCCTTTGCATCAAAGAGTCTTGGCTTGTTTAGCAAAGATCTTAAGCAGATGACTCAAGAATTGATGCCAAATACCTGGGAAGTCCCAGTTTGCTGCATGGCAGTGACTCAGCCCAGCCTGGCAGAGTCTGAAGACAGCCCTGGGCTCCCAGCAGTGACAGAGGAAAGCAGCCTCAGCTGCTGAGAGCCCCAAAGAAATCACAGACCAAACAGTACGAGCACCCTCACACCTTGGATCTGCTTTCACCCATGTCCAGCAATGGCCAGGAGACCGTGGCAGGTAAAATTACATTCCAGTAACCAGGGGCCACCTGCTCACCACCCACATGGGCAAAGCACTCCCTGGCTGGAGCTCCAGTGGTGCCAAACGGGTTGCTGTGTAAACATACCTGCAGGGCTTGTATATCTCAGACATCTGGTAACAGGACTCCAAGGGCTGTTTGCCCTCTCTGGGCTCTCCTTATCTCACTTTGTTCCCAGCCTTGGGCTGGAGGGCAAAGGGAAGAGCTGGCCAGGAAGCCTTTCAGGAAGGGCAGCAGACAGCAGCTGGAGACCCCATGGAAGGGACATCTTGGCCCGTCTAGAGCTGAGCTCTGGTGTAGGGAAGCAGAGAGGAGAAGGTACCAGTGGTAGATCAGGCAGGAGCTGCAGTTCATCTGAGAGCTTCAGCAAGGCTTTAATCTTTGGCATCTGTGCCAGTATTGCCCAGAACCGTGTCCTGATGACTCAGCAATGGCATCAGGGTCCATTAACAAGGGTTAAGGGACAACTGGAGCCTCTGTAGGATCCCAGATGGCACATCTGTCCAAAGGGTCTTTTAGCATGATCCAACAAGATGCTGGTTCTGTCAAGAGCAGGGAATTGTGCTTAAAAATACACTGAAGTTGGCCAACTTCACAGAAAGGAACAAGTGGAAAATGGGGATGGGACGAGAGGGAATGGGCCCTTCTCTCAGAAATCCCTCAAGGAAGCATTGGAGGGTGTCCAGGCCATCTGAGGCTGCATCTCCAGCCTGACAAAGCTGCTCAGATGTCACTGCCCAGTACAAAAACGGTGGAGACTTCACAGCCTAATTGTCCCTGCTGCTAATTGTAAACTTAAAAGGAATTGCAGAGGGAGGGATCATCCATGGCCAGTACGAACCTGAGTGCTGGGAAGAGTTGGACAGTGTTGTATTTCAATTCTCTGCTTCAGAACGTGTCCCAGAAGATGAGTCACTTGCTGGAAGTGGTTTTATCTAAATCCTGAGTTTGAGTCTCCTGACTTCAGGAGGAGGTAGTGCCATTACTGACCCCTTGGGTTTGCAGGACACAGAGTTGGTCAGTAGGAGATGAAGGGATTTAGCACCTTCCCTCATGTGAAGGATGTCTGTTTCTCTCCTGCACGAAGCAGTGGAAGCCATGTGCATATTTAAATAGATCCCTCACAACTGGAATATTTTTGTACTAGACCTTATTAAAAGTTACTTATTCTGGAGCACCTCTCAAACCTGGAATCTATTTTTAGCCCAATGCTTGTTCTACTCTTGGGCAAAAAATTTGCCCTCTTCCCCTGAAAGATGCCTGTGAAAAAAGAATGACACCTTGAAGGACTTTAGCTCTAAGGTAAATACACAAGACAAAAGCAGCTTCACTGTCCCTTATTAGCTCTCTAACACTCTGTAATTTTGCTTTGGAAGAACAGACCTAATGACTGCCTTCTTCCTGCAGTTTACTGAAGAAAAGCTGGGCCAGGCTGAGAAGACTGAACTTGATGCCCACTTTGAAAACCTTCTGGCCAGGGCAGACTGCACAAAGAACTGGACAGAGAAGATCTTGCGTCAGACTGAAGTTCTGCTACAGCCAAACCCGAGTAAGTCCAGCTTCTCCTAAGGCTTGGAGGACAAATGTCACTTGCAGCTCAGTGCTGAAAGATGTGGCCTCTGGCAGAGAGCCCTGTAGAGTTTATGGGCCCTGGGAGAAACCTGTCTCTGCAGGGCCTGTCCTTCCCTGTGCAGGGGAGAGCACCTCAGAGCCTGGCAGTGCCCTGGGGCAGGGACACCTGCTCCTGGCACTGCTGCCTGCTGTCCAGTGCATCACTGGGGACTGCATCCCCATTCGTGGGGTGGGCTCTCATGAATCCCAGTTCAGGGACCTCCTTCATCCTCCCTGGTGTCCCCATTCCAGGTGCCAGAGTAGAAGAATTCCTGTATGAGAAGCTCGACCGGAAGGTGCCTTCCCGGGTCACCAACGGGGAGCTGCTGGCACAGTACATGACAGAGGCAGCCAATGACTTTGGGCCAGGGACACCTTATGGTAAGTCAGCCAGAATAATAAAGAAGTCCTGGGAATCCATCCCTTCCCAAGAGAACATCCCTAACTCTGTTTTGCATTGAGATGTGTGCAGCAGGCTCTTCCTGACAACACAGAGCATCTTTCTGCTCCTAAATCCTCACAGTTGTCCCTTCCTGGGGGAGTTTTGGGCTTCTTTAAGCAGCAGAGAGACACAGCCTTCACTTCCAGCTGTCCTTGCCCCTGCCATGAGCTTTGTTCCTGCTCTCCAGATCAATAGTTGTTCAATAGTGAGTCCTGTTACAGCCAGAGCAGCTGTAACTGCATCTATAGCCAACACTGCCTAATCAACTCATGTTTTCTGCTCTGGTGCTTTTTAATTTGCTGCTCTGTTCCTGTGCCTCTGTTTTATGAGGCAAAGAAGGATCAGTCTGCACAGGCAGGTAGAGCAGTAAAACACATCAGTGGCGTAAGTGCCTCAGCAGATAGAGAAGATCAAAGCTGCCCTGGGAGCAGTGAAAAGATGCCTCAGGCCAAGAGCAGAGTGGGTAGGGCTGGAGCTGGTGTGGGACAGGCATGGTCACCTTGCCCAGGCCAGGTACAGCTGTGCCCGTGTCCCCCAGCACCACGGAACCTCTGGGTGAGTTGGCTGGAGCCAACCCAGGTTAATTGGTTTCTCTGGAGCTGAAGGTTCCTGTTGTTGCAGGAAAGACTTTGATAAAAGTTGGAGAGACTCAGAGGCGCTTGGGTGCAGCAGAACGGGAATTCATCCGCTCTGCCTCCATCAACTTCCTGACCCCGCTGCGCAACTTCCTGGAGGGGGATTGGAGAACCATCTCTGTAAGTGTGGCAGCAGGGAGGGGGAGCTTGTCGTGTCCCTGGAGACAAGGAGGGCAGGGGGGCAGGGAAACAGTGCTGAGAGAACTCCTTTTCTTTCCCTGTGATAAAGGATTATCTTTAATAATCCTTTACTCCATACCTCTCCCCTTAAAGAATGCAAGGATGAGGGAGTACCAACCCTAGATCTGCTCAGGTTTCCCCTCTGGTAGGGAAGGGTTGCCAGCTGATGTGCAGGAGGAAGGTAACTCGTTCCCCCACTCCTGCAGCTTGTGGGCACCACCCATCAGAGGCTGCCCTGTTTCCAGGAGGTTATCCTGTATCCCTGGCAACCAGCCCCAAAACTCTTGCTAAGGAGACAAGCATAGCAACTGGTTCTTTCTCCCTGGCATGTTTTAATAAAGAAGTAGATTTGATTCCTTGGTGAAACCACATCCCCTCCTCAGTGCTGCTTCTAGGCAGTGTGCTCTGAGCCATGTCCTGTCCCTTGCAGAAGGAGAGGAGGATCCTGCAGAACCGGCGCCTGGACCTGGATGCCTGCAAAGCCAGGGTGAAGAAGGCCAAAGCTGCCGAGGCAAAAGCAGCGGTAACTGCTCCCCTCATTTCCCTCCCCATCCTTCTGGCCCCAGGGCTTGGCTCACATGCTCAAAAATCAGGTTACCCTGCTGTGTCCTGTCTCTGGCAGGCACGGGAGGGGGAATTCCTCATCTGGGATGGAAGGGAACTGGGAGCAGGAGCCATGTGCCTGTTTCTGAGATGTCTTCCCTTGGGGGAGTTGTTGAAGCAAACAGTTCTCAGCTTCTGGAGTCTGGAAACTTGGACTTGACCCAGGCTCCTGCCTCCTGACTGATCAGGGATGCTGGATGAGCTGTGCTAGTCACTAAAAGGCTGCATCTTCTGAGGACTTGCTAACTTTCACAGGGGATCTTAAACCAAGCCAAGAGAGAGCTGAGCTGGGAGGTGCACAAGGGAGAGGCTGCTGGAGCTCTGCAGCAGTCCCAGCCTGTCAGACTGGTTAGGATTCTGCCAGCTCCCAGGCAGGAGTGCTGTGGGAGCCTGTAAGGGGTGGCCAGGGTCAGACTGGCTACAAGGTCTGTCCCTGAGTCTCTGCTCGCTCAGTTCATGGTGCTCTAGTTACAGGCTTGTCTTGCTCTCTGGCTTTGGAGAATTCATCACACTGGGCACTGATGGGTTCCCTGGAGGGCCTGGTTGGAGCTGGTTGTCATCCTCTAGAGCTCTGGCTGTTGGCACAAGGACCTGCCCAGTTCTGCTGTTGCCTTGGGGCCAGGAGCTCAACTGGCAAATGTGTGCAAGTCCAAATCAACTGTCCTTGTCAGTCAGTCTCTGGGATGCCCTGGGATACCAGCCCAGCAGCCCTGCTATGAGCCTGTTTCTAACCATCTCCCAGCTGGGCCTCTGGCCTTGTCACTCCCTGGGTAGCCAGTTCCCAGGTGTTTTCCCTTTCCTCCAGCTCCAGTTACATCCATGGCAGATGGGGAAGCTGTGCTAAGCTCAGCAGCCTCCATCAGCAGGTCTGACAGAGTGCTCAGACCTGCACAGGACAGCTGTAAACAGAAGAAGTAGCTGCCCTTTTAAAAAACCCTCCTCTAATCAGTCAGGTCTCCCAGATCCTCTGAAAGTAACTTCAGGAATCCCTCATTCCCCTTCTTGGGGGGACAGTGCCCCCAGTCTCAGGGGGAACTGGTGGCCATTGCACTATCTTTAAGCTCAGCTCAGAGCAGGAATTCAGATGCCTCCTGTGCTTCCTCCCTTTCCACCCTCTTTACCTTGCTTCCTACAGGAGTTGATCCCTGCACCTCTCTCCTGCACACACACCCCTGGTTTAGGGACTCCCCTGTAGCTGGAAAAGAAAAATCTTTGTTTCCCACTGGAACTTTTGGGGTGCCCCAGGCAGGTGCAGAGCCAATCCAGGCTTTCCAGGGTGTCCTCCCCAAGCCAAGTCTCAAAGTAGCAGGGTGGCTGAAACACTGACAGCAGCAGAGCAAATTCAGCTGCTGCTGTGGGGACCCATCTCTCACCCAGCTCAGCTTAAAGGTCCCTGGGCTCTGGGTGCCTCCCTGACTGCTGGAGGACAAGGTGGAAGCTCCCAGCACAGGGCAGAGCTGCCTCCTGTGCTCTAAACACCTCATCTAGATCACAGCATTCCCTGGAACGTGCCTGGAGTCCTGTGTCACACCTCCCCATCCAAGCTGACGTATCCCAGCTCTCCCAGCTCACCTCTCTCTTGCTGCTCTTCCCCTCTGTAGTGCAAATTCGTGTTCCCACAGCTTCTGTCTCCTGATGCCCCTCGAGTGCTGCTGCCCAGACCCGTGAGCTGCTGTGGAGCACCTGGGCTTGTGCATTTCCCACAGACTCTGTGCTTTGTCCTTCCTGTTGATGCTGTTTTGTTTACTAACCTTTTTGTTTTGTTTCTTTGTAATTTGCTCAGTGTGAGGGAGATGTGAGTATTGACTGTGCTAACAGTGCTGTGATTTTTTTTTTTCCTTTAACACCTCTCATTGTCTCTTCCCCATTTTTAAAAAGAAAATTCATATCTCCTTTGTCCCATTGGGACTGGCCCTGCAGCATGTTCTGAGCGTGGTCAGGGCTGTGGCTGCCTGGAGAAGGTGCTCCAGAAGGATGGGAGTGTCAGAGCCCTGCCTGCAGCCCCTCTGGAGCATCCCTCAGGTCCACCCACATCGCCTGCAAGCAGTGCTCAAGAGAGGCAGGGGCTCCCCTGAAGGCCCCCTCGGGCTCCTCCAGCTGCTGGCAGGAGGAGGTGGGGTTGGGTGGCCAGTCTCTCTGGAAGGGCAGCCCAGAGACAATGACAGGCAGGATGAGCTGGTTGTGGTGCTGCTCTGCCCCTTTTCCCCATTACCAGAGTGGAAGGGGGAGGGAGGTGGGTCCCTTTTGACCACTGCTTGCAAATACAACTTCTCCATGCACAGAAGTACAAGAGAAGCTTGCCTCCTTCATCCCATGTGCTGTGACTAGTTTTGGGACTCCCTGGAGACCAGGGAATGGGAGGAGAGGCTTCTTCAGTTGCTCTTGATCTTCAAAAACCAAAAAGCATAAGCAGCTATTTCTGTGAAACATCCTTTCTCCTCACAGGGAGGAGTCCAGCCTACTTGCTATGCTGGCCTCAAACCCCAGTGGTACATTTTTCTCCCTATATTCAGGTTTAACTTGCAATAGGAATTGCTCCTCCTTATTCCTTCCTCCAGCCATCCCTAAAACTCCTAAATGGTATGGAAAAAAAAAAAAATTGAGAGTGCCTGACTGCTCTTCCACACACTGGTCACTCATTCAGCCAGCTGCTTGGGGCCCAGCAAAGTGGGTCAGCGTGTGTAAGTGGATCTGGGTGATGACTGCAGAGGGATTAACCTGGGAGAAAGAACAAGGGGCCTGAGGGGATTAACACCAGAGCTGGGATCCAGCAGGACTGTGCCAGCCCTACACAGCAGCCACTGTGCAGTGAGGGCTGGCCAGGAGGATTCCTGATGTTGGTTTGTCTCTTTAGGTGGTGCTACAGCCAAAGGGCATCCCAGGAGGAGGCCTGGTGTTAACTGAATAAAAGCACAAGTTGTGTGGTGGTTAATGAGCCCATAACTGTGTGGGGCTGATCTGGATCCACTGCACTTTCAGTGAGGGAATCTCCAGAGTGCTCAAGTCTTTGTGCCCCAGGGCAGAAGTTTAGCTATGGACAAGGTGGTTTGGAGGTTTCCTGACCTCTGGGATGAAAACTCCTACTGCCTTTGGCTGGATCTGGCTTGGCTAAGCCATGTGCCTTCCTGAAAACAGCAGATCTGGCTCTGTTAGGAGGAAAGGTGGCTTGGAGAGAGTGGGAGCAGTAGAAGGCACTGTGGCAGGGATGCTCCAGTGCTGGCCAACACTCCTACTTTAAGGGCAAGGCCCTGTCCAGTGGCTGTGGGCAGGAGACAGGGGGAAGGGAGGTGCTGCCCACAGGACTGAGCTGAAGCAGCAAGAGCAATCTGCTGGCTCTAAGGGAATGGGAGTGCCTTTGGGATCGTGCTGAATGAGCTGATAGCTGTAATTTCAGGCAGAGTTCCTGACAGCAGGAGTGTCTGCTGTTCAAGTACCAGCTGTGACTGCACAAGCCAGTCCACCTCCCACTGCACAAGCCTGGCCTCCACTGCTGGGATGTCAGGAGACCTCCCTCCTGCCTCTCATCAGAATCCCTGCAAATCTCCCAGCACAGGCAGGAAAAAAGCCACTGAACTCTTTTTCCACCCATCACCCAGTGACTCCTGTTGACTCCTCCAGTGCCTTGTACATGACACTCTATTCCCCCCCAGGCTGTGCCTGACTTTCAGGAAACCAGACCTCGTAATTACGTGCTCTCCGCCAGCGCATCAGCGGTAAGATCACCTCCTGGATCCTGCCTCCTCCTGGATATTGCCTCTCCAACCTCTTCCTGCCCTTCTCTCTACCTGACTTAAGCTCAGGCCTAGTGCTCTGCTGTTTTCAACATTTTAATGTGACATGGGCTGCCCAGGGTTCCTCTGACTCACCCCTGTGGGGGTGCCTGCTCAGGGTCTGGCCCTTTGCAGCTGGGTTTGCTTTCCAAACCAGCTTCCCTGCCAGCCCTCTTCCACATTTCTAGTGGGGATCTTCTAATGGGTTTTTATTGCTCCTGGGAGCAATTGAGAGGAGCAGCCTCCAAGAGTGGCCTTTCTGGATGGTTCCAGCTGTACATGGCAGTATCACACCTGTGACTGCCTCATCTGTACCATAGTGTCAGAGGCTTTGAAGCTGGTCAAGAGAAGGAAAGGTGGAGGAATCTCTCTGCCACCAGTGTCAATATCAGTGCAGGTCTGTCTGTTCTGCAAACAGAGGTCATGTTTTACCATTTCACTGTGTTGGCAGCTGTTCCACAGCCAGATGTGCCCAGGATGGGTGAACAGCCTGCTCTGTCTCCACTCTGTCACACTGAGTGGAAATGGCCAAGCAATTGACTTCCCATGCTGTGTTCATGGCTCCCCATTGCACAGTGTCACATTTCTCGTTAAAATGTTGAAAACTGATCATCTTGCTTCCTAACTAGCATTCAGAACAACACTGATGCCTGCTAATAGAATAATCTGGGAGTGGAAGTGCTGGGGAGCGGGATCCACAGATATGAAAAAGGACAGCCCGGCCTTCTCAGAAACAAAAACCATTGTGGAAACAAGCTGGATTCGGTTAATGGGAAACTCAGCCCATTTGGAGCCAGAGGTGTGTCTGAGCTGACAGCATCAGTGTTAGTTCCTAGGGGGACCTGTCCTGACCTTCTCGGAGAGCGATGCTGGGATCAGGAATAGCTTTGCACAATTCCTAGAAAAGAATTTCCATTGGTCCCAGGCTCAGTGATGAGAGTCCTGCAGAAGAAGCTGCTACTGGTGATGTTGCAGGAGCTGCTCAGTTCTCCTGTGTCCTAGTGCAGCTCAGAGCCAGCTTGTGGCTCTGGCTTTTCCCTTGGGAAGGTCTGTTCCAAGGGACTGCAGCTAAGCTCGAGGAGAGAAACTGGACTTTCCCTGCCTCTGCACAGACCAGGGCTAAAGCACACCTCAAGACAAGCATTTGTACAATGTGCATTGGCATCTCATGGAGTGCCCAGACACTCAGTTGGACATGTCCATCCCTCACCAAAAAGTACCTTGATCAGCTTCTGCTCTATTCCAGAGCTGCTCTGGGGAGCAGGTGCCACAGGAACCTCCTGTTCCTAACCTCCTGTTATACAGGAACATAACAGGAGAACAGATTTTGTGAGGTTTTTCAGACAAGTGTCTACCCTGGGGCATCTGTGCCTAGTTCAGTGCTCCCTCATCAGGCTCTGCTAGTGCTGGTGGCACTGGGCAGTGAGAGCAGGGCTCTGGGAGCACTCCTGCTCTGGGAGAGCAGCCAGCACTGACCCCATCGGCTTTGCTGATGGCCAGCGGGGCCTCCTACCAGGAGTGCCTGTGGCAAAGGTGCTGGCCTGACCAGTGTCAGGCCTTGTGGCTTCCAAAACTCTCAGAGGGGTGGGTGAAGGCCACCTGAAGTCCAGCTGCACTGGCAGGGTGACCTGAATTACAGTTTGCATCTCTAATTAGCAAAACACAGACTGAGCCCAGACTGCTCCCTGGCTCTGTACAGGCAGGGCTGCTTTGCTGCAAGCTCTCAAATCCCAGCATTCATCCCAAAGGGTCAGGCACTGCAGCAAGGTAGGAGCTCTTCATCCTGTTGCTCTGCTTTTCTTCCAGGCCAGAGTCCTTGTGCTACTTCTTAGTGTGCACTGACAGAGCAGAGCAGTGCCTGCTGCTCACCTCGCTCTTGAGCTCGGCTCCTTTCTGGAGGGAGGGGTTGGTTATGGCCAAGGTAACAGCTTTGTCTTACAGGTGAGCAAACAGGTCAGCTCTCTCCTGGACCACATGCCCTCAGCTGGGCTCTGATTTGGATTCTAAATTTACGTTGTTGGTTTTTGGAGAGGTGGATAACACAGTGATTTTATTTTTTTCCCCTTCCACAACAGGAGGGCTCAGGTGGAATTAAATCCAAGAAAAAAAGCACCTCCCTTGTTTTGTACCAGTTGGAGGCTGAGGAGCCATTTCTCCTCTCTCCCACACTGACCTTTTGTTTTTGTGTAAGAAGGTGTACGTGAGCTGTGCAAGCCTAAATATCCTTTCTCTCAGACCCTGCCAGGTGCTGTACTCCTAGGAATGATTCCAAGAAAAACTTATTGAGTGCCTTAAAGAGGATTCCTCTGGCTTGAGCTGGGATGCAGGAAGACAATAGCAGACCATGGCCTTTACTGTCCAAAAAGGAGCCAAACAGGTCTTAGCCCAGGGATAGATCTGGGCAAAGCTAGGCTGTCCCAGAACACCATAGGGTCAGATCTGGAGGTGGCACAGCAAAGGCAACAGAAGAGAAGTAAATCTGGCTACAAATTCAGTGGGTGCTGCCATGGCTTAAGTACTGTCCACAGTGTCTGAGCAGGAGGGCCTGGATCAGAGGGGAGCTTCCCCTTGCTCCTGCACTAAACCTTGCCCCAAAACCATGGGGCTCTGCTGGCAAAGGCCTTGTGCCAGAGAAGCAGTTCAGGATCTGTTTCTCAGCTTCCTACAGGATGCTTCCACCACCTCCTTCCAGAGTAGGACCTCTTAGAAGGGGAAGGGACTTGTGTCCCTCTCACACATGGCTGAAATTGGCCAGGCCTTACTCAAACCAGTTCCTGATTTGCAGTAACAAAACACCCCCCTGAAAGTCAAAGAAAACACCCAGACCTATACAACAATTCCACTCAAGCAAGAGATGCCAGTCAGGCTACATACCATGGAGCAGGAAGCAATCCCAGGAGCCTGGCAAAACACCTTCTGCTTCAGGTCCTACAGGTGCTCCTTATATTGGCTGCTGAAGGCTCTCTGCACCTGGGGCTCCCACAGCCCACCTGAGGACAGCTGGGGAGCAAAGCTCAGCTGGGAGAGCCTGGTCCAAACAGAGGCTGCTCTCCCTCTGACACCCATGTCCAGCACAGGTGCCCCCAGTGCAAACTCAGCTGTGTCTGGTGGCCTTCCCTGACCTGCAGAGGTGACACTGGGGGTGAAGCTGAGCTCCACAGGGGCCGTTCCTCTGGCCCCACTGGTGTGGGTGTTGCAGGCAGGCTGCTGTGCTCCCAGATCCAGGGGGATCTCAGTGCCAGGACTGAGGCAGCAGTTGGCTGCTAAGGAAAGGCCAAGCCAAGGACCTCTGGGAAGGATCAATGTGTTTTTCTGCCTCCTCTCTCCCTTTGCCATTGCTGTGTGTGACTTCTGTTTGTTGTTTCATGTCCTGAAGCCAGATCCCACAAGCAGCTAGAGGTGTCCAGTGTTCTGCTGCCTCATCCCCTGTGGATGAGGAGAGTAGGAAGGAGAATGGAAGGAGTTGTGTGATGTTTTGCCTGGCTCAGAGGCAGCATCTAGCCCCTGCTTCCTCCTTGCTGTGGCTAAACATGCCTGTTGGCAGTGCAGGCTGGGTGGATTATCTCATTTCTCTGTACTATGGGTGAGGAACACTGACCTCTGTGTGGCCTGAGCTCAAAAAGCTCACTTGCCTCTCCACAATCCTAAAAGAAGGGCTGTCCTTCAACACCAGCCTCTGCAGCTTCAGCAGAGTGAGCCTTGCTGTGCAGAGGTCTCTGCTGTTAATCCTTTTTTTCCTGGAGCCCATGGGATGCAGTGGCTGTAGCAGCCCTGGCAGGGAGCAGAGCTGGCTCTGGTAACAGGACTTGCTCTCCCATTGTGAAACTGAGCTCGAGGGTGCAGGAATGAGGGGAAGGGGCATGGCTCTGGCAGCTGCTGCTGGGTGAAGGGCTGGCTTGTCCCTGGAGTTGGCCTGCTGTGTCCAGGGAGTGTCCCTGCCTGTTGGTGTTAATGCTGAGTGCTCCACGACGTCTCCAACACTGACCTCCTTTCCTGTTGCTCTGTGGCCCCTACAGCTTTGGAGCGACGAGGTGGAAAAAGTAAGTACCCAGCTGGAATTGTGCTCAAACCTTCTGGGGGTGTTCAGAGGAGGGGGGTGCTGTGGAACCCTTCCTGCTCACAGGCAGGGAGGATCAGGGGCCACTGCTGTTCTGTGCCCCAGCCCTGATCCCTCTGTGGTTCAGTGCAGTGGCAGCAGCTTGGGATGAGCCATGGGCCCTTTGGCTGTCCCTGGTGGGAGACACTTCCCTGGCATCCAGGTGTGTGTCTGTGTGGTCAAAGGAGGCTGGGAACCTGCACTGTGTGACAGGAGCAGAGGTGATGCTTGAGGTGTGACCCCGCTCTGCTCCTGTGGCAAAGGTTCCAATCCTCCGTGTGCCTGTGGTAGCCCCTGGGCTAATCCATCCAGCTGGCTCCACACAGAGCATGTCCTGTGCACAGCCCCAGCTGCTGCAGGGAGCAGCTCAGTCTGGGGCAGGTTTGAGGCCTCATGGAGCTGATTCTCTCTGGGTGAGCTGCACTTACCCTTCTGATCCCTGGAGGCTCTGGAAGGGAAGTGTGACTTTTCCATGAAGATGGATGGAGGGCTGAGACCAAGGTGAGCTCTGTGTGGAGGTCCAGCACAGCATGGAGCTTCCAGAGACCCCTCCTGGGATCCTGTTCCTTTCACACCTCGAACACCCCCAGCAGGCATTGATTGCTGTGAAGCCTGAAGTGCAGGGTGGCAGAAGTTGCTGTGTGCTGTGCATGACAGCAGCCTGTTGCTGTTACTCCAAAGGCATTTGCAGAATGGACTGGCTGTTCCTGACCCAGCTCTGGCTGTTCTTTACATCCTTTGGTCCCTCAACCAATCTGGCTACAATCAGCTATGAGCATGCAAGGATCTGTTCCTCTATCCTCTCTCTTTGAGCTATTCTGCTTGGGTAGACTGAAGTATGTAAGTTAAAGTTGAAATTCTCCATGCCTTGGAAAAGCACAAGACTGGAAGGGGCCTCCCAGGTCACCATCCAGCTCTGGCTTTATAGGAAACTGCATCCTGCAACTGCTCAGAGTTGGCAGGGAGAGGCAAATCGCAGGCAGCACCAAATGGAGCTGGGTCTGCATGGCACAAGTTTAAATAGCTCTGAATAGTGGAGTTCAGCTCATGGGAGCAAGAATCACTTGGTGTTCTGAAGGCATTGCACTGGTATTTCCTGTTATATTCCCCCTTCTCCTTTAAATAATCTCCTTCATACAGAGGATGCAAGAAGATAGATCGGTTGACTTGCAGCTTAAAATAGACAAGTCTGATTAAAAGACAGTCAAAGCATTTCTCTGTTGTAGCCTGGCTCTGCACTGTAGTGCTGGTAGCAGATGAGAGCTGTGCTGGCCCCAGCAGCACCCCCAGCTTGTCATGCTGGGAATACTGGGTCTTCTCTGGGGACACCAGTGATGTGGCCTCTGCTCTGAGATTGCAGCCTGGCTGGATCAGCCCTCTGGGCTCAATTCCAGACATGCCAGTCCTGTGCCAGAAAGGCCAGGGCATTCCCAAAGCAGCAGAAGGAGCCCCTGCACCAAGGCTGCTCTCTGATGGCTGCCCTCCTGGAGGAGGGGAAGGGGTTCTCTTTCCAGTGAGTGGGTGTCACTCCTCTGTGACCTGTCACAGCCCATCCCAAGAGGACAGCAGCACTGGTGTTAAGGAACACTGCATGCTGGACAGAACACGTGGGGATGCTTGTCACCCCTTTCCATCAGCAGGAGGGCAGAGCCAGCACCAGAGCACTTGGCTACTCCAGCACTTCTGGAGATCTTCTTGCCAGGATCCCCCTGGGTATTCTGGTTCTGCAAAAGTGCCCCAGTGTAAATGCACTGTTTGGTGGGGGGAAGAGATGGGTCTCCACTGTGAGTCTGTCTCTGAATTCCCAAAGCCTGCTGTGGAGCTGCCTGCTATGCACCAGTGTTTAATTCCTCCCAGCTCAGCATCAGTAACTAGCCCCAAAGGAGACCCTTGGGTAGCAGTTGGATTAGGATGTTCATCTCCATTGCAGATTTAATTAGCAGCAGCAGTTTGGTAAATGCTGCCTGGCCTCAGCCTTTGTTGTGTGGTGATAAAAATGAAACCACTGTGCTTCCAGAGGGAAGCCTCGGGAGGCTGTGACAGTCTTGTGCCTGCAGGTGCAGAAACAGGGGATTAAAGGGACCAGAGCTGGCATGGGACTGACTTCCCACATACCTCAGGATTAACAAAGCCTCCCCATCTTCATGTTCTAGTCTTGTGGGAGTAGGAGCTTCCCTGCTTGATGCATCAGTTTTGAGCTGCCATTCCATCACCTGCAGTGATCCAGTGTAGGATTAAGAAGGAATCAAGCTGAAATACAGCCAGAGGTGTGTGGGATCCCAACCCAGGGTCTCTTGTGCCTGCAGCTCAGTGTCACAGCTGCACGTGGATCCTGCAGCACCCGTGTCTTGCTGCCAAAGGGGGGTGTGGAGGTCGGGGCTGCAGAGGCAGCACAGGGCTCCCGCCTCGTGCTGCCCGAGCCCCATCCTGTTTGCAGGCGGAGCACGAGCTGAGGCTCACCCAGACCGAGTTCGACCGGCAGGCAGAGGTGACCCGGCTGCTGCTCGAGGGGATCAGCAGCACACACGTGAGTCCTCCTGGGCACCTGGGGGCGACAGGGACCACAGAGACTCTTGGCTCCTGCCAGGAGGATCATGGAGTCCTGCATGTGGAATAGAGGTAGAAGAGGTGGTAAATTCGGGGTACCTCAGGGGAGCAGTAGCTGCAGCAAGAGAGTTTCTGTGCCTGGCAACCAGACTCAGTCAAGCTGATGATCCTTTTCCCTCCAGGTGAATCATCTTCGCTGTCTGCACGAGTTTGTGGAGTCTCAGACCAACTACTATGCTCAGTGCTACCAGTTCATGCTGGATCTACAGAAGCAACTGGGCAGGTAAGACAAGAGACTGCTTTTAGTTCTCTGAGGGTTACTGATCTCCTTGCCCCCAGCTCAGGGCTCTTTCCCCCTCCCACATCATAATGCTGGGCAGAAGTTGTGAAGTGCCCTTACAGCTCTGACCGAGCTGCTGAGTTTACAGAGTGGTGACCAGTCCTGGTGGTGGTGGTGCATTTGGAGCAGGCTTTTGGCTTTGCCATTCCTCTTAAAGCACGATGGCCATGGGAGTTTGAACATTCTTCCTCTAAATTAGTTAAATCACACAGGACTCAAATTCCTGTTGCCAAGCAATGAGCCTGAGCATGCTCTGGTGCAGCAGTAACAAATCCCAGATTCCATATTCCATGCTGCTGGCTGCACATCCCATGGGGTGGGCTGGGATGTTCTGTCTGGTACTGTCACACCAGCACAGGCCTGACCCAGGAGGGGCTGTTGCCTCTACGTGCTCACTCACACTCCTGTTCCATTCTTTTTCCATGCCTGCAGCTCCAAAGGAGAAATGTAAGTATGATATTGGCCAGGATGAGCTCTGAGGGCTTTCCTCCCCTCAGTGATTCTGGGGTCTGTGTGTGATCACTGCCATGATCCGAGCTATACCCCCTTAGGTAACTGAGCCTGAGCTCCATCACTGGCTCTCTCTAGAGAGCCTGCAAAGCCTGGGAGCCTCCAGCTGTGGCATCCAGTTCAACAGCATCAATGCCCATCCCTTTCCAGAAGAATTAGCAGGCAGAACAGGTAACACAGACTGTGTGAGAACAGGGCAAGGACACAGCACACTGGATTAAGTCAGAGAGAGCAGCACCTGCCCAGCCCCCTGTGCAGTGCCACACATCACTGGTGCTCTGCAAGCTGGTGAAAGAGCACTGGAGTCAGAATAGGCAGACAAATGTCACTGCGGCACCTGAGACCTGAGGGTGTTTCCCCACATGAAGGGCAGTGTGGGTGTGTTACAGCTGGGTATGTAGGCTGCAACTCCTGAGCATCATCTCTGCAGAGCAGCTGCTGAAGGGAAGAGCTCACTGTGT
The DNA here is from genome assembly GCA_013400175.1 of Phainopepla nitens. Lineage (NCBI taxonomy): Eukaryota > Metazoa > Chordata > Aves > Passeriformes > Bombycillidae > Phainopepla > Phainopepla nitens. Next base: position 110,031 of record VXBQ01005797.1, read on the forward strand.
TCCTCAGGCTGAACTGTGCCTCACTGAGCTGTGCTTTTCTCAGATTTTCAGGCACGTTCGTAGGCAATGCAGAATCCGCGTCTCCCGCAGCCGCTACCTCTCCTCCAGCTGTTGCTGCTGCCTCCCTCCCTGCTGTGCCCACAATTCCAGTGGTGCCCACAATTGTTGGGGTGCCCAACACCGTGGCAGAGGGTGTGCTGAACCCCAATGAAGTCAAACCTCCTGCCAGTGGGACACGCAGGGCCAGAGTCCTCTACGACTACGAAGCAGCTGACAGCACTGAGCTGGCACTTCTTGCAGATGAGGTTGGTGGCTTTCCTGAGTGTTGGATTTGGCTAGAACTGCCCAGCAGCCTGTGGTGTGCCCTACAAGGGCTTTGGTTCCTTTTCCTGCCCCTAAAACCTGTATGAAATTAATAGTCTTCAGCTGGATACCAATATCTGCTGAGTTGCAGTGGTGAGCTTGTGCTCACAGCCATTTACTATTTAACATCACCCAAATAACTCCTCCTGTTGAAGCCCAACTGTACTCAAAATAAAATACTCCAATACTTAGTATCTTCACTGTGACCCTCAAACACAGCTGCCTTATCCAGAGCCATGGGATAAGCTGTTGGCAGGAGGCCTGCTCTAATCATGCTGAGAAAAAAAGAAAAATCAGCAAGTTGAAACTTTCCTGTTCTCTAGACTGAACTGTATTCAGAAGGGATGACATAGCAACATGTAAAAGTACCTTGAGTCACTCTGGAGAATGAAAAAGCAAGAGGGACATCACTGGGCAGTTTTCCATAGGTCTTCTGTCAATATGCAGATAGGTCCAGGGAAAGGGCACAGATGCCTGCTAAATGAACTTCAGGAATTACTGTTCCTTCAGTCCCCATGTGACTGAACTTGGCTCTGTCTGCGGAGTGAGGTCCTGTATAATGTGCTGTCTTCTCTCCCCAGATGATCACTGTGTACAGCCTGCCAGGCATGGATCCAGACTGGCTCATAGGGGAAAGAGGGAACCAGAAAGGGAAAGTTCCTGTCACTTACTTGGAACTGTTAAGTTAAATGTTAAGGAGGAAGAATGTACAAGCAGAATGCACCCCTCATCTGGCACTTCTAATGCGGATTTCCTCATCCGAGACCATTGCTCTCTTCAGGGTTGACACTCCATTGCTAATATGGGAATTGTGGGAAAGAACTGGGAAAACTGTTATGGTGAGGTTTTGGGAAAGGGCTGATGGCACCCAAGACTGAATTTGTTACCTACCAGTGCAGCCTGCTTTGAGGTTAGTCCTGATGGCACAAGATTCCTTGATTACTTTTTCCCTCCCCTGCCCTCATCTTGTTCCTTGCGGTGGCTTTCCCGGGGCGAGCGAGCTGTGTCCCCCAGCAGCTGCTCACCAGTGACACTTCCCTGGTGGCTGGTGTGGTTAGTGCCTGTCTGCCCCTCCTCTCTTCTCCAGCAGTAGAATTGCCCAAGTCCAACCACTGAGCACTCCAGTAGGGAAGCGTCCCACACACGCCCCTGACGTGTCCCGGCACATAAGGCAAGGAGGCTGCAGTTAAAATGTAGAAGCCTGTTAAACCCCCCCACCCTGCTCACCCGTGGGAGACCAGCAATGGCCAAGAGCCACAGTCACTGTCCTGGGGCCTGGAGGCTCCAACCTGCCCCTGTCCCCTCAAGCTGGAAAATTTCTTTGTGGAGACCAACCTGCTACCATAGGGCCTAACCCCAAACCTCCGTGCAAGGGACCATGCATCTCGCTTGCATTTCCTCTGGGAAATTGCTCTTGGACTGCAAAGTTTACAAGCCTTTTTACAAGCTTTGCTCCCTGTGTTATTGTCCAGGCTTTTCTTTCAGTGTGTCTGTCCAGGCATGTTTTAGCCTGACTTTATTTCCGCCCTGAATCACTGATTTAATGAATGTTTCCCCTCCCATGTCAGCAGTGAACAGACTTGGTGCATCCTAGTGCAGAAAGGGACAGTCCCACCTGCTGTGACCCCCACCCAGGAGCTGTTCCTGGCCATGCACACACCACCACCAGGCTGTCCTGGAGGGATGGGGTCGTTTAGCTCAGGTGTGTGTGTGCCTGCTCACTCTGGAATGGACTCTTAGCTAGAGCTCACCTAAAGGACTTCTACTTGATGTGTCACGAGTTTTCCACTCAAGCTGGATGGAAGAGAAACTCACCTGCACCAAGCTCTGTTGACACCCTTCCCCTGGGTATGTCAGAACTAACTTTGCTTGTTTATTGATCTTTTGCACTTCCCCCAAAGGTATGGTGACCATTCTAATGTAACAGGGCACTGAGCACCTGTGTTTGTGGGGCTCATGGGTTTCAGCACTTATTTGCCAATAAACAAACTGCCTGATCTCCTGCCTCAGCATCTTCTGTGGGCTCAGGGCTGTGGGGACACGCAGGGAGACAGAGGGAGCAGCTCAGTGAAAGCAGTGCCCTCCTGCTACCCCAGGCTTGGAAGCTGGGGTTAAAAACAAAACAAAGCTGCTCATCCTTCCTGTCCCACCTGACACTCCCAGCAGACTCTCAGAGCTTGGTGGTTTCTTTCCCAGCTGACACATCTCAGTTGTACTACAGCTTCAGGGGCTCTGAGAAACAACAGCTCCTCCTGCACCTGAAGCAAAAATAGAGCAGCAGGATGACTTCAGCTGCTGAGAGACCCAAGTGCTATTCTAGATCTAACAGACTTTTTTAGTTGTTATGGAAACTAGATCTTCTGCTAATCTAAAATCCTAGTCTTATCCCTAACACCCAGCTTGGAAGGAACTCCTGGGAAAAGCAGCTGTTGAAATGCTCTGTAATGCAGCAATGATGCTTGGCTGTTCTAGTTAGAGAACAGAGAAAGCAAATGATGTTGCTGTTCTAGTTAGTTTTTAAACTGCCAGGACTACCACTCTCATAGTCCTGATTTAGAGATCTACTCCTGCCTATCTCCCTTCCAGCATGTCTTTTCCCTCAGCCAGTGACATCCCTGTTGCCCTGTTATTCCTCTCCTTGGTACATTAAAGCAGCAGCAGCTTAATGAAGCAGAAAATGCTCTCCCCTCAGAGCAGCCAGAAGGAATTCTCTTCCTGGCACCAGCACTCTGTTCCCTCTGCAGTAGAAAAAAAAAGCACATGGAACATCTACTGCTACTCCTGACTTGTCACCTGGAAGGTGACAATTGTGCTGCTTCTCTGCAGATGTCAGAGGAGCCTCCCTTGGCTGGATCCTCTCTGTGCCTGAGGGACAGGGACAGCTGCTGGAATGCTGCTGTAGCTCTAAAGCACACGTAACCAACAGCACCCACTGCTTCTGCTGCCTGGCACCAAGGGCTCCTGCCAAGCACCACCAACTCACTCTGGTGCTTGAATAAACATCTAGAAGAATCCATTCTTGCTGAACACCAATACAGTGATGAAAAGCTGGAACAAAAAGGAAAGATCCTGACCACAGCTGTCAAGTGATAGCCTCTGCTGTAACTGAACTTGCTTAGATGGACCAGATTCCAGCTTTGCTTCCTCTCCCCCTGGCAGCCCTCATCCATTTGCTGTCTCTGCACAGGTGTTCACCTTCAACCCTCCACGGTCACACCCAGTTCCCCATGGCACAAAGTGTTTCTGGTTGCCCCATCAAAACACCATTTGGTTTTAGACTGTCACACCACCTCACAAGCCCCTGTCTCTTCTACTTTAAGACTTTACTCCAGCCAGTTCAAATCTCTTCAAAGCCCTCAGGGCACATGACACTAGATCAAATAAATGTGCCAGGATATTGCCAGCACTTAAGCTTACAAGGCAAAAAAGCCCAAACAACCTCAAAGCAAGGTAATCTCATTTTCTAGCTCTAGTCTCTTAAAACCATTGAAATTAAAAAGGTTCTGGCTGGTAAAGCAATCAAGTGTCTATTTAGGAGAGAAGGGATAGGTTAATAGCTCACAGCTACACTTAGATTTCTTATCTAAGTCTGTCTCGATTTCAGGCTGTATTTTAAGCAATAATCACTGACTTTCTCTTACTGTCCTTACTACACACTGAGCCTCAGAACCTTCAAGAGTTTGTTGATCTGGAGCTACACCACATGATGCACCTCCACTGCAGACAGTGACTGCTGTGCAGTCCCTCACCACCACGTGCAGGGCAATCATCCCTGAGGAGTATTTTATAGTGCTGCTCATTCCAAACCTCCTACAAGTTCCCCAACAGGAGAGTAAGAGAAAGGGAGTGGGTGTGGGGAACCCAGGGAATCAGCCTTGAATTACAGTCATTTCAGACAGTCATTTCTCTGGATAATCACTCAGAAGTCACAGCATTAGCTGGGACTTCAGCTCAGCAGAACTACCACCCAGACACTGCAGAACTGGTGCTGCTGTGTCCAACACAAACCCATGAACACAGCTGCTGTCTATAAAGGTTTTAATATCAGTATAAATAGGGCACAGTTACAAAAAACTGCAAGACTGGAGCAATGGAATTTTGACATAAAAACCTTAAGTGAGGCCTTGCTCTTCAGAAACACACACAACACACAGACTGCAGGGTGAAGGGAAGGCGTGAGCACACATACACCATCGTGCCTTGAACCACTCAGTACAAAAATAGCAGTAGAAAGATGGTCTCTGAATTGCTGGCTGATCCCTTGGGTGTGCCTTAGCTGGACTCCACGCGGGAGGCGCAGATTGCACCTTGTGTTAAGAGCAGAGTTAATGCCCAGCAGAAAGCATCTCCTCTCTCCATCCAGCCACAGCTTCCCCAGCTGAGGTACAAGCTATAAAAATAAAGGTTTTGACTGTTCAGTGCTTGTACCCAGGCAGGATGCTCTGGCAGACAGAGCGAGCAGACTGTGCACGTGGGCCGGCCAGCAGAGAGCCAGCTGGGCTCTCCTTACATTCACTCTGCTCCTGGGTGGCAAGAGTTCCACGGGATCTCGCTGCTCAGGTGACACCACTGCCCATACCTGGCCTCCCTCCCTTCCCAGTCCTCATTACAGCTCTGCCAAAGGTGATGCCTTCTGTGGTGGACGTGAATCGTTCCGCTGCAAGTCCCGACAAGGGAGGCAGGGCCAGGACAGGATCTATCTCTGCACGTGCCGGACGAAGGCCTGCACGAGCTGGAACAAGGGCTCCTGCCCCTCTGGACCCAGCTTGGAGGCAGACTTTCCCTGGGGAGAGGGAAGGACCCCGCTGGCAGGTGAAGAGGGGCCACCCCGGCGGAAGTAACGGGACAGGCTGGAGAGCAGCGTACTCTGGAATTAGAGCGTGAAAGAAGTCAGCGCCGTTCCACCACACGCCCCCTCCCACCCCAGCCAGGTGCCCTGGCACAGGAATGTGCCAGTACGAGCAGCCCAAGGCTGTTCAGTCACGCTGGGAAATGGGCAGCCACAGACAAGACAGGCTGAACAGCGAGAGGGCAGCACAAGGCGCTCACCAGCTCGGAGCTGAGCTCCTGCTTCATGCGCTGCTTGTCGCGGGGGTGCACGGCCGGGTCCCGCAGGTACCGAACAGCCTGGGAGATGAGCAGGTAGAAACAGTTTTCCATTGTAAACATGAGCAGAGACCTGTGCAAAGAAACACAAATCAGCAGGAGCCAAAAAGGTCAGCACACTCTGGTTTCCAGGTCAAATAGTTATTGGGAGACTTTACATACAAGGGATGTACGAAGATACACAAATGCCTCTAAAGTTCAGCTCTGATGTGAGGAGCTGGGACTGCTGCTCAGCTGTAACTACACCAAGTAACTAGAAACTTACTTGAGGGTTTTGGTTCCCTCTTGCATATTCAGCCCTGCAGCCTGTGGGAAAGGTTCTTTCTTCTTATCCATCTTGGAGGGGAAAAAAAGACAGGCATTAGACACAGGAGATAGAAAAGAACTACTCATGCTCTTCAGAGTATCAGTAGAAGGAGCACTCTGGGCTCACTGCTCTGTGCTCCCCGACAGAGAAAGGGCCAGTACCTCTCCCAGCATGTTCAGGGCCACGTTGACTGTGGCAAGGAGGGTCCCAAAGGAAGGTGCAACGTCCGAATCAAAGGCCGGCGTGGTGAAACTCAACACGAAGAGCACGTTGTACTCAGCAAGGTCCAGCGACTGCGGAGGAACAGGAGGAGCAGTGAGACCCTGGAGGCCAGGAGTATGGTGCTGCCATAGGAACAGGAATACCCAGTCCCTTATCACGCTTTTTATATGGAGAAACAGAAGCACTGTGATAATTTCCCAAGTCTCAGGTGTACAGCCAGAGCAGTAAAATGCTCTGTACAGCACTGCACAACCAGACTGCATGGCTCTCCTCACACAGTTGCCTCCACTGGCACACCAAGGTACTGGCTGCTCGCAGAGGCACAGAAGGATGTTCCCTACCCAACAGTTAGCAGCAGGACACTGCCAGAATCAAGGATTAAACCTTCCTTTTCTGAACCTGGAGACCAGGCATTGGGTCACACCACCCTGGGAGGATGACAAGGGGATTTCTCCTGAAGAATGGTGTACTGAAGGCACAAACCAACTGGGTTATTGTCTGCTCCAGTAAGGCCACACATACACAGCCTTGTGTGATCACACAAAAGCTCAGCCAAGTCTTCCCTTTACACTGTACAGTGCCTGATTCCCAAGGCAAATTCCTTGTCTCCTGCCTTCCTGCTCTGTGCAGAATAGCAGACAGGTATAAAGTGGGGTCACTGTATCAAGCAGGACACAAAGACCCAGAATATCCTTGAAAATGCTGGAAACTCCCCCGCTTTGGAGAGCCCACCTGGTCAAGGAGGATCTGGCAGACATCAGGGGTGAAATGGCGCAGGGCAGCGAGAGATTTGCTGAGGATTTTGAGGAGGCTGTACTGCACTGTGAGCAGGGCCTTCTGCTCTGCTGCCTCTGACTCAGGGCTGGGGTGCTTGGAGGAGGCCTGAGGATTACGCTGCACTCGGGGAGTCACACTGGTTGGAAGGGAATCCCCGTTTTTTGTCTGTGGAGAAAGAAAAGAGAAAGTCTTGAATACAGGTATAACTATTTTGCACTGAAACAAATGTCTGGAGAGAAAAAATACACTGTGAACAAAGAGAATGGGGAAATAAGGCATCCAAAGTCTGTCACTTGCTGAGAATCTACAGCTGGTGTGGGCTGGGGAGACACTGCATTGCAGGGAGGCAGCTGCAGAGGCTCTTTAGACTCCACACTCGGGAAAAAGAATCATCAACACACCAAGCCTGAGCCATGCTGAAGGAACACTGCAGCAGCAATGTATCATCTCCACCTCATGCCTCTAAAGATGTCCCAAGAACAAGAACTATCTCCCTTTAACAAATTAAATCAAATCAAGGACACCAGGTAAACAGTGGCTTAATTAATGGCACTCCAGAGTCCTACAGCAATGCAGCCTCCTTATGACAACAGACCATTCAGCACAGGCTGCTGGTTATCTAGGACTGCCTTTACACAGTCCAAAGAGTCCAGATTACTCTCTCCCCTTTTTTTTTTTTTTTGTGCTGTGAAGAAATGCAAACCCTAACTGTTGATGGGTGCCAATAATCACCACAAGGATTATCAGTAATCCATTCAATATTCTTGATAAAGAATAATGCCCCCTTCTAACAGGGAGCATGTTCATGCAACATTTAACTTAAGGTTTGGTGTAGGGTCCTCACCTGCAGGTAGTGCTGGAGCATTTTACGGCTGTGCAGGAGGGAGGTACAGGCCTGGCACAGGTAACACAGATTCACCTGAAAGAAATAAAGTCAGGGAGAAACCTCATAAAAGCTCAAACCCCATCTATTCACTGCCACTGCTGGAAGCAAGAAAATCCAAACACAGCACTGTGATCACAAAGGATCCACGCAGTCTCTTAACTTCCCAGTATTTTCTTGAAATCACCTGGCACTAAGAACTGAAAGTAAGCCACTGAATTCCCCAATTTACTTTTCCAAGCTACCACTTCTCTCTCTCCCAATAGCTGTATTTCCTCACTCAAGACAAGGTACTGACAGAATGGGCAGTTAAATAACCTCAGCTGTAATTCCCATTAACGGTGTGGTAATCAAAAAGTGATATAGTGGCATTCTCTCTTAGGAGAACCAAATCCCTGCACTCCAAGGCAATGTATTATCCACAGCAATATCCTGATTCTTACCTGCATGTCCCTCATAAGCTGTGGCAGGTGGAAATGCCACTCCTTTGTGAAATTTGAGAGCTGAAGAATGAAGCCAACAGTGTGATCAGCCTCTTCCAGACAGGCCAAGCTCTGCACGGTCCGTACTGCATTCAGGCACTGGGAAGGAGAGAGAAGTAAATCAGGGCCATGACAGGTAAGGGACAGATGGGTAAAATCCCATCCTCCTCTCCCAGTTACTTCCACTGTAACCCTTCCCAAGGCAGGAGTGACTTTTCAATGCTTCTGCCCTTTCTGACTCATTTCCACTGCTGTTGGAACAGAGGAGCCATGTGAAGCACAGAGCTAGTTAGTGGCACACCTGAAGGATCCTCTCTTGATGGACACCCACAAAGTCCAGTGCTTCTGTCAGGAAGTTGTATCTCAGTGTTTTGAGAAGCCGTTCCATCAGGGACATGGAGAGGCGATAGACCCCGGGCCAGGAGGGGGCATCCAGGGACTTCCGGGATGAAGCAGATGTCTGAACAAATCACATACAAAAATAAGTGACTTTCTTCCCCTCCACACCATTCTGGCAGTCTCCAGCCACAGCCTGAGAGGGCATGGGAAGCTCTCCAGGTGCATTCCCAGCTGGAATGAAGGAAGCAGCACCCACCTGAATGGCTCCATTCGTGCTGAGCTGGTACACGCTCAGCAGGGGCAGGCAGACACTCTGGGTGACACCAGCTCCAGCCATTGCTGCTGCTCCCTACAACAACACACTGCTGTTGGAATCTGTGCTTCTGCTCTCTGACACTGAAGAGACTTCTGCTGCAGTAAATATTTCTGTCCTGCACTATCACCACCCTTTTACAGAAACTTCATCTACACACACCTCTGTGTTGTTAAAAGTTCAACATCAAGAAAAGCAAAATCGAACCTGCATAACTGTACTGAGAATTCCATCTCTGGTATGTACATAATCTTTACAAAGAGCTTTGGAACAACCTTGTTTTCACCTAAAGCTCCACACAAGTTGAATTTGAAGTGGATAAATACCACTTTATTAAAACTAATGAAGAAGCAGGTTCCAACACTCAATGCTGGTTTAACGAGCAGGTGCTTGCAGAGCAGAATCCAGTCAGGGAAAGTGCCTGCTCTGAATGACAGGTCTGCCTGGCTCAGCTTTTCCCAGACATCCCACCATGGAGAACAAGGCACATTAAGCACCTGTACATACATGGCCTCCTGCTTGCAAGCCTCCAAAAAATAACCCTTTATCTACAGCTCACCGTTCAGCTGCATCACAGACAGGATAATGAGATAAAAAATGAGACAAGACTTTTCTTATTTAAAGTGTACAGGTGTGTGCTCACTTCTCTGCATCTCTCACCTGCTGAGTCCTTGCTAAAGTCAGCAGCAAATGTAACGAGGCCTCTGTGAAGTGAAGGTTTTGTTTAACTCTCAGGCTGATCTCCAGTGCAGCAAAGATGGTAGGAAGCACAGGGACTTTCCTAGTAATCTGCAGCCAATAGTCTCCATCTTCATCCACTTCACAGAGCTCCTTAGCCAGGTGCAGACCCAGAACACACACCTGCAGTGACAAGGAAAGGTAGGTAGGTACAGGGTTGTACCAAGGGAAATCTCAAAAGCATTTACTAACACAACCTCAAGTTCAATCATTCTCAGAATCACAAATGAAGGCTCCTGGTACCCCTCACATTACACTCTGTACACCTCTTGGCTGTATTAGCACTCATGACAATGTTTTTTAGGACACATCTGAAGAAGAGGCAGCAACAGGCCAACGTCCCAGACTGACATGAGCCAAGAAAACATAAAGTAATTCTGAAACAGAAACTGCTGAAACTTCCAGTGAAGGCAGCAGGCTACAAGGGCAAGCTGCTCCAAGCATCATGAAACTTTTGCCTAGAGAGAAGAGCCAAGACTGCAGAGCAGGTGAACAGGTCCTTTACCCCATCTCGCTGGTCCTTGTGCTTCACTCGGGAGGCGTCATCCGTCTCCATGCTGTCCTTGTCATCTGCAGCATCTCCCAAGGTCAGGCTGTGCCCAGTCTGGTCCAAAAGTGCAATGACCTCATCCTGGAGAGTCTCACACACACTCAGCACCAGCTGGGGGTACTGGGGGATGTCATTCACTGCCACACACACAACACACACAGTTAACACACAGTCCTTGTACTCAGCTTTCCAGTTTAACTGGTAACATCACTGAGTCACATTTCTTGGAGTTAGCATTTATTCTGTTCTCATTTCAAAACCTGCAAAACAATGTGAGGAGCTGTGACTAAGTTAGATGCTTATGTCTATGAGGATATATTAAGGAATTATATTCAACTTGGTAACAAAAGCATGTAGTTTTTGTGATACAAAGTCATACAAACTCATGACCTGTCAAAACACAAATCAAGCACTACTGTGGACAGATTATTCCAGCACAGTGATTCCCATCCACTGCTCCAGACTGCTGGTATCAGCCTGTGCAGACTGGGTGCAGTCTATGGTCTGTGAGTCCATATAAACACTACATTCTTATCAAAACCATTCTAATAAATTGCCCCACCTTTTACCAGCATGACTAGAAACTCAAATTCAACAGCAAAGAAAACAAATAAAATCAAACCAACCCTCCACTTTATTTTTCAAAATGTCCATGTTTGCAGAGCCAAAGCAGTGGGACAAGGAACACAGACAAGTAACCTGACACACTTTTAATCACAGTTGCCTTTTCAGGTGCTGCACACAGAAATACTGCCCAAATTCCACTGAGGGTCTTCAAGTGCTACTGCAATGCCAGGTGCCCCACAAGGGGCAGGAGTAATGACCAGACTGGTTTCTGTGGTTTGTAACAAAATGTACCACCCTTTCTTGTGTTTGGGTCTCTTTTTACCTCTAACTAGAAATCCAATCTAAGCTGGACAGTCACTCTGAGAGAGCCTGACTTACACATCCACTGAACAGAACTGAATTCCAAAAACACACAGGAGCCAAACTGATCAAACTGAGGTTATTGTCAGGGAAAGACAAGAGAAGGGAAGACACAGATTGAATGTATGAATGACAAACCTCACCTCTTTCCAAAACTAGCTAAAGAATGGAAGAAAAAAGGAGAGAAGTCCCACAGGCTGGTGACCACATTGAGCACCCTGCACTACTACCAGCACCATGTGTTTATCTTGCACATGCTGTGTATAAGATGTGTCCAGCCCTGGCACCTCAACACCTGCACATGCACCACCTCACCTTTCATCTCCTTCATTTGCAGGACAGTGATAAGAGCTGAGAACACTTTGGCTTTGGTTTTCTCCATCATCTGCTGATCTGCCTGTAGTACTCCCTCCAGAATCTGCGTCAAGGAGTTTATGATTTTATCCACAGAACTCAACTCGCTGACAACAAAAAGGGAGAGCTCTTCAGATTAGACAAGATCCCTCAATAAATATATTGGCTTGAATGAGCAGTGTGGATCATAAGTTATATGACCCCCAAAAATAAAAGCAGTTCTTCACAGTAAAGTTTAAGTCACCACCTGGATCTCACTGAAGATATTCCACAGAGAATGTATTTTCCCTTCATTGTGAGAATCAGAGTGAGAAAGCAGGACTAACTATCACAAAAGCTCTTTTGCTACTTTTCACCAGCGAGCAGGAAACCAAATAAACTGTATTGCTACCAGAGATTTCTCACAATTTCAGCAACAACCAAGAGACATTTGACATCCTAAAAGAGAATTCAATAATAAGGCTTCAGTTTTCTCCCCAGACCACGAAGGGATTCTCACTAGAGCAAAACACTTCAACATAATCTCCCAAATTTTTATTTAAACATGTCTCCCAAGTTTATATTTCTAGAAGTGACTAATAATTATTCAAACAAAATACCTACCTTTTCCACTGCTTGAGCAGGATCAGAAGAAGGGTACACAGCATAGACCCCAGCTGCAGACAGGGCACTGACATGGGAACTTGGAGCTAAGGAGAAATACTGTAAGAGTTACAGCTGGAACAGTCACATGTAGAAACAATTCTAGAAATGCCCAGCCCAAGCACTACCACCAAATGACCAGGTTTGTTCTTCAGCAGAACTGAGGGGACCAGAGCCAGGACTCTCACAGGGTCCTTTAGTGATGACAAGAATGACACACATGAAATAAAGATTTAAGCAGCTCATCAGTTCATGGAGAGAGACTCTGTTTCAACCCATTTTCACAGGATCTACAAAACCCTATCATTACAAGCATCTGCAGAAATAGTGCAAAGAAGATAAGCAATTAGGAATGAAGCAACTGATAGGAAACAACACCTACCAAAACCTTGGTGCCATTTAGCACATCCAGAAACAACTGCTGATGAACTGCAGAATCAGTCAGATGCATGATATCAGCCTAAATCAACAAAGATAAAGATTGATCAGCACAACAAAAGGTGCATCTTCTAAGCAGCCTAAAATCAGTTTACTATTTTGATTTGTTACTTTAAGAATCCATCAATATTACAGCTGTTGAGTTTTACAGAAATGACTTTAGTCCTACATTACCAGTGACTAATTGCTTAATGGTGCATCCCTGCCTCACTTGACACAGGAAAAGCTTGTCAGGATGACAGAATTACTTAGAAACCCTCTAAAAATTATTTACTACCTCTGCTGAGAGGACAATATGCCCATTTTGACCAAACAGTATCACCAAACACCACCCACTCTAACCCTCTAACCTCTTGCACCACGCTCATGCCAACCTGTACCGTGTTCACTCACACAACAAAACTGAAAGAAAAAACCAGTGAGTTCTACTTGGCTGGCCCTAGGAAGCTGCTGACATTGTATTATTCCAAATGCTCATTTCAGACTCTCATGCAGGATCAGAGGCAGCCCTTACATGGCCCGTGGAGATGATGAGCAGCATCCTCCAGGCTGAGATGAGCATTTGGTACTCGGTGATGGAGGCGCAGCTGCTGCCCTCGGTCTCTGCCACGTGCTGGGCCAGGGACTTCACATACTCTGACCAGTAGGCAAAGCGCTTCTTGGTGGAGAAATTCTTCAGAGTGTCCTTCAGGGACTGATCCAGAGAGCCCCTGACCAAATCAAGAGAAGAAGTTATCTTCATTTATTCTTGGGTCAGAATATATACTTCTTCTGAGATTCAGGGAGGAAAGCCAAGGACACAGCTTGCAAGTGAAGGTTATTCCACATATTTGACCTGTGCAGGGAATCCCACTTTTTGCATCAAATATGAAGGAAAAACAGGATCCCTGAAGAAAATCTATATTTTTTTTTTTAAAAACAGGTATTTTAGTTAATCCTGACTTTTCGACATATGAAACAGCTGTTACTTTCAGGAAAACAAATCAAGCAGGAGACAACTACTAAATGTGATTCAATCACTATGGGTTTACTCAGCTTAGCTGACAATTAGTTTTAATAAATACTGTTATTTCAGGATACAAGGAAAATATATTATCACCTAAAGGCTGCAGAAGAATTTTAAAATTTTTCTGTAATTAGTGATTGCAAGAATCTCAAATGAATGTCTGTAATGTGTCCATGAATCACTCCAGGATTTTCACAGGATTACAAGTGTTTTGCCCATCAAAGCCCATATGGTGTATCAAGAGTTAACACACAGTTTAGATAACTAAAAAGTATAGGGATGAAGGAGAGACTACCAAAGACTCACTTGACAACATAGTAGATCTCCAAGCAGATGATTTTCATTATTAAGGCACAGGTATCCAAGACACTGAGCTATGAAGACAAAAAAACCCAAGCAACCAAAAAAAAAAAATCAAAATCTGAGCTCTACAGGGTAAGTGAAATTCTGATTTATCCCCACCCATCCACTTGGGATGGCTGATGGGTTCTGCAGGAGACTTATTTCTCCCACAATAGCAATACTTATGTCATTTTGACCACAGACTGGTGACAATAAGGACAGAATACTGTGCTCAGAGTTCAAACTCTTGAGTGAGAGCACAGGGCTTTCAGAATGAAGGGAAAAACTCACACAGAAAGGAAGAACAAGAACCTAATCAATTCCTCCATGACACCAGTCAGCCTGAGCCCACAATATGGATACACTTCAGACAGCACACCTCCTACAGCGAGTCTTACCACAGCTGCCACACAGCTATTTTTGTTTCATATGTGAATAAATAGCAGAGAATTTCAAAAGACAGCTTATGGCTGCCCAGTCTCTGAAAAGCCAGGCAGCATTCACTTCATCTCCTGCCTGTGTTTAACCCACTTGGCCACAGCTCCTTTTAGGAAGCTGCAAACAGAGGGAACAGCCACACACATCAGTTAGAAACCTTTTCTGAGAAGTACATCAATGCCTTCATTTTGTTTGAATGAATTGTAACTCACCTCTGATGATTCAGAAGGCGGAGGAAGGGTCCCAAAGAGGGGATTAGTTAAATTTTCCCAAAACTTTGGCCTAGAAGATATAAACAAATGTATTGTCAGTTATCTCCCTCATGCCACATGCCTAGCAGCATTTTCAGTGTTCCAAACATAGCAGAAAATACACTTAGGTAAATGTAAGGTTACTTAGCTTTGTACAAAAGAAACAGAAATATATTTGCTTCTGACACATTGGGGCTTCTCATCTTCCACACTCAAAGCCCACACACTGCATACACTCACCACACATTGACTAAGACACAGATGTCCCTGAAAAGCCTGATAAAACATAGAAAGAGTGTTTTGGAAAAGAGGAACACCAACTCACTTTGTCCTCAGCACGAGCATGGCGCTGTCACGCCGGTCCTGCCACAGCGCGTGCAGGAAGGCGATGGCAGCACGGTGCAGGAGGGGAGGGCACCAGTACCTCTCCTGCTGTTTGGAGTCAATCAGCTCTAACACCACCTGGAGGCAACTCCACTCCCCCAGGCTGAATTCCTACAGCAAAAGGAGACAAGAGGTTATAATGCTGGAGAACTATACTGTTCTTTGTAGCTAAATCTTTAGCTTTCTCACTGCCAGAGTGTCAAGAACGAGTACACAGTACCCTTGGTCTTAGTAGATGTCCTGTTGCTAACTCAGTATCTGCCTTGAAACAATGGGGAAAGTTTCTCTTTGGTTACAGGGAAAAGTGAAACTGGGATAGCACCATTAAATACAAGCACAACCTGCATTTATCTTTATATCAAGCACATCAGGTTACAAGTAAGAACTATCAGATTTTAGCACCCAGTGCCGTAATATGCAAAAAAAAAGCCAGTGAGTCTTCAGTCAAGTATATGCTACTGTACCTTTGACCCATCACTGCCATCCTTCACTTCCAAGTTCAGGAAGAGCTCAATGAGCCCAGGCTGTGTCTCCACTGCAACTGTGAGGAACTCCAGGATCATGACCTTGATGCGCATGTCCTCGATCTTGCTCTGCAGGTGGGTGAGGAAGGCGTCGCGGATGGCAGCAGCGTCACTGCCCAGGCAGGCGTACACAGACATGGGAGCAACCTGCCCATGGAAACAAACATCAGAGGGAAAATAAACATGCTGGAGAGAATGCTTCGTTCTACATCAAAGGTGATTGTATTGAAACTCAAAATATTTAATATTGAATCTGTGAACCTATCAAAGTAAGCTGTCATTACGCAGGAAGAAACGTGACAAGTGATGCAAATTTTCCTCTTGAGAAATTCTACTCTATCTTCCCCTACTTCTCAAAGGTCACAAAAGAAATAGAGAAGACAAAGCAAAAAACAGTTTTGGAAATATATTTCTTGAAATAAATAAGCCCATATCTGGATTTATATGCTTTAAGAGAGCTACAAATATTCAGATGTTTAGCAGACAACAAGAGTAAGTGTTTCTAAGTCTAAAGTCTACTTTTACTCAGTCCAGAAGTCTGAAAGTTGAAAGGACCTGATAAAAACTTAAATAAGAATACTCTTCTTAGTAAGATGGTAAAATTCCAGGTAGGAAGGTCTAAGAATTGTATTTAAGAGTGTAATTTGAGAAAGTTGCTCAAAAACTGGGAAGAGAACAACTGGAGGTGCAAATACTTTGCAGAAAAAGCCCCACTCATGGGATGCCTATCAGTGAGTGCTAAGTGACTTCTGAAACAGCAGAAAATCACATTAAAAATCTCAAGGATCCTTTAGATGATTTTTCATGTGCCCTAACTTACAGCTGTCAGTCCACCCTGCTTCAACTGACTTGCACTAAGCTCCCTGATACAAAAAAAAAGCCTGAGGAAATTATTTGAAAAAATTTCAGTGGTGGAATCAGTCACAAGGGGAGAAGCAAAGGAGCACTGGTGTGTGTCTTATCTTACTGTAGCCAGTCGTTTGAGCAGCTGGATGGCCAGGCGTGGAAGTGCAGGGTCATGCTTGTGGTAGATGTATTTGGCCAAGACAGCAATAAGGTTGTTTCCATGAGCACCTGGAGAGAACACAAATAAAATCAAAGAGAAGAAACAACAAGATGTAACTATTTACCAAATAATGATTTTCACAGCAGAAGATGGGAACTGAGTTGGTCTCCCAGAAGAACATGGTATGGGTCCAGCCAGAGGCATTAACAGCAGCTGATTTAGTAAATTCTGTAATTACACTAATCTCATTACGAAGCAGCAAACAATAACCAGTGTTTGATTAATCCTCTAAAAGCTGTTCCTGAGGGGAAGAATGCCTTAGAGGAGGGACAAGAGACCTTCTCCCATCAGCAGCAATCACTTTTTGTAACCTGGAAACCTTAGCTAGTGCTTGTGACGAGTGCCATGGGCAGATCCCCCAGCAGCACAGCTCCCAGGCTGCCCCAGGGAGCAGTACCCACCGTGCTGAGTGAGTGCCTGCTCCAGGGGAGACACCACGCTGGACGGGGGCTTCAGGCGGATGACGTTGTTGGTGACGGAGAACGCCAGCTTAACTGTCTGGATCAGCAGCTGGCCCTGCCCTTGGGACTCATCACTGCTTCCAAAGAGAAACCAGAGTAAGGAACTCTGAGCACAACCAACACTTATTATTTGCACAACACTCAAAGAGGCAACTCTGGCAGAGTTACAAGACATTTTCACGCAGAGCCAGCACACACAAGCTGCCCAAACAGCTACACCCCACTCACCTGCTGGACTGGGAGGCCATCACCATGTCAATGGTGTCCACCCCAATTCCCATGATGTTGATGACTGCTTGCCCTGCCTCCGTGTTGGCCAGGCTGAAGATGCACAAGGACTGCAGGCTGGGGGCATTGCTGTGACACAAACACAGGACAGTGTCACCAGGAGCACTTGTGGCATTTTGCCACATTGCACTTAGAAAACTACCACAAAGTAACCTCCTCATTTCTACACCCCCACTGACCCCTCCTTTACTCTCCTTTCTACTTTCACCAGAGTACACCAAACAGGAAAGTGGATGGCAGTCTGTCCCAGGAAATCTAAGTACTCTTTTCTTTCTTTTTACCAGAAGTTCTAGAAACCAATGTGATTTCCTCTGTCCCTAATCTTTTGCTACCCTTCCTGTACTCAGTAATGCAGCAAAGAGCTGAAACCAGCTCTACACAGCTATGCCAGCTCCCTCCTAGTCATCTGAATTCAAAACCTGAAGCAAAATGACAGTGATTCCTGCACTGTAAACCAGGCTAGTGCAGGTGTGAGACCTCTCACCTGTCTTACCTGCTGCGAGGATCCATTTCAGGGCATAAGTTCAGTATAGCATGGATCAGCTGCAGAATTAGGCACCCTAAAACAGAGATGAAATGGACTACTCAGTTTTTGAAAACTTTTGCTTGTTCCTAACATATTCAAACAAATCACAGCATCTAACAATATCAGGAGATGTACAGTGCAAATCCCAAATGACTGCTAGAAAAAAGAAAGCAGGTGATCCCTTTTATTCCCTTCTCCTCCTACTCCCCCTTCTAACACCCTTACCGATTTTCTCTCTCACTCCATGAGAATTGTATCTCCATTTGTGGTAATTTGGTAACATTTCCTTCAGAACAAACACGATGCAGGGTACCAGGCCTTGGCTCTGAGTGCTACCAAGTTGTCCCTAGGAGAAACAGAAACGTTATCTAACCAGAAGGGGGATAAGAAAACTTTTGGAGGAATATATTCCTTATTGTTTTTGAAGTGTGAGAAAACCACGGAACATGGAGACAATTTCTACTCTTTTGTAGTCATTTGAGATGAGTCAAAATGTTTTGGGTTTTTTTTTTTTTTTGTAAGAATCAGATCAGAGAAAGCACAAATAGCAGTGCAGAAGGGAGAGTCAAGTAAAGACCACGGAGAGAGCCCTGCTGCACAGAGACTGATGTCAGACATGGCTGAAATCACTTCCAGTTCTCAAGGATAAGAGCTCAGAGCTGGTGTCACATCAGAGCACTCCAGAAGCACTCACCCGGACGAGAGTTGTCACCAGGTTCAGGAAGGAGATGGTAACACTGTACTCGCCTTGGGGCTGTTCCATGCTCATCAATAGGTTTCCATAGCCCCCAGCATTCATTCCCTCTGCACTGTGAAACGAGCAAGAGAGTTCACCACATCAACAGCAGGATTCTGACATGAGTGAGAGATGTCAGGTGCAGAGACTGCACACTGGCAAGAAGTTCTTATTGCATGTTAGGAATAGGTTAGGCAAAAAAATAATGGGGTGTCTAACACGAATACCTAATCATGTGATTCATACTGGACAGTGGATTGGCAACAAATGGCAAGAACCCCGTGTGGTGAAGGTCAGTCCAAACCTGCAAGAGAAGAGGTTCAGATAGTCCTCATTTACATATAAATGTACCAGTTCTCACCAGCAGCTCCTTTCCTCACCTTGGCTGGCATCCGAGCAGCCAGGACTGTCAAGCAATTGACACAAGAAGCAATAACATCCACAGGGGGAGAGATTACAGTTGTTAGCCTAAGAAAGAGAAACAGCATGCATGAAAAAAAAAACACTGCCACCTGTGGTCTAGTCTGGCTTTTTAATCAAAAAGCTTCTTCCCCTCTCACTGAAGTACCCATATATAAAATTTTAAGCAGATAAATACAGACACCAGAGTTAGCACTTCCAGTCTAGACTTGCCACCTCCCCCTCACACCTGAGTCAGATCAATTTACTGCCAGAGCAAGGCTGGCAAGACAGCAGGCTGTCACAGCAAACAATAATTATACAGCTGAACATCAGTTCCCAGGCAGTTAACTCTAGGAGGAGTTAATAAGTACAACTGTTTTAAAACCTGTGAGTTACTGCTCTAATGCTATGTTTTATCCCCCTTCCATGTAAATACAGCTACTAATCACAACTGCCTTTAATGGGATAAAATTGCACACCTTTCAGAAAAGAAGGAGAGGGGCCATTCTGCTGCATCAAAACATTACCCTTTGTGTAACCAGAACAGTTTTGAGACCTGAAGACCAGTCTTGGGGAGTTCAAGCACTGACATACATCTTGTAAAGCTCTTGGCAAAGTAAGTAATCTTCCAGGTCACTCTATGTACTTAGGTACCTCTGCTGTCAGTGACTCACCTCTGCAGGAGCATGTAGATTCGTGATGTGATTGGCAGAAGACAATCTGCTATTGATACATCAGTGCTGATGACTTTATGAACCAGATCAATTATGGGCTTGACCCTCTGGCAATGCTGAATCACATCTGGGTAAAGAAAACCAAATATTAGAATGCAAAATCATACTTCAGCAGTAATCAAGCCTGGAACAATGCCCATTTATCTTACCACATATCTACGTGATTCAAAACCATCCATCTCTCAAATCAAAAAACATTTGTTTATCTATCTCAACTTTTCCCTTATCTAAAATGTATCTCATTTCACTACATGCTCTTGGCCTTTTGCAGTGAATTTTACAGAATAATAATAACCATCAGGTTTCTGAAAAAGTATTACATGCTCTTCCAAATGTACTCAGAGCTGTTCAGTCCTACTACTAACCTCAAACTGACACCACTTAATAATTATTTATTCTCTTTCACACTCCCAGCCTGCCTCACCTGCTGTTGACACAACATGGAGCAGCATCTCAATCTCACAGGTGAACAGAGTCCAGCTGCTGTAGGAATACTCCCACCGTACCAAGTAAGCCCGATCATCCAGCATCACTTGGCCCACTGTTCCCTGAGGTATCCGTAGATTTGTCTGACCTAGTCCTAAAGATTGAAGAAGCAGGTGAAACAAAGTCACAGATTGCCCCATGAGTTAGAAGCCAGGTAAAGAAAGAGCCAAATTCCCCGAAGCATTTCAGAAAGAAAAGGTGAAGTGCAGTTTGCTTACCCAGAGGATAGAGGAGCTTTGGAGCCTGCCTGCGCCACAGTGTGCCATCCTCGTGGGAGATCACATCTGGAGGTTTGTGCTTGTACAGCTCAATATAGAAGGACATTTTATCCAGGAAACTGTACACCTGCATCAGAGAGAGCTTCAGCAACACAGCCAAAGAGCCAGAGCTCCTGAAAAATTTATCAACCTGGTCATTCCCAGGAACAGGCAAGTTTACTTGAGGTGTACAATATCTAATACATCAACCCTACCAAAACATTGTTACACAGCCCTCATGTTCAGACAAGTCTCATCTAATTAATTAGGTAAGTACCACCCAAAAAACTAGCATCTTAATCTTCAACCATTAAAGTTGAAAAGATTTCTAAAAGCTAGAAAACAGCACCCTGCAACAGCACACAACTCTGCAGGAGCCCTGTCCACTGTTCTTAGACAAAAGCTTATGTCTGTTAGCTAAGACTGCAGTTGAGATAAGCACATGTAATGGAAAGGAACAATCACAGAGCATGTCA
The DNA here is from genome assembly GCA_013400175.1 of Phainopepla nitens. NCBI lineage: Eukaryota > Metazoa > Chordata > Aves > Passeriformes > Bombycillidae > Phainopepla > Phainopepla nitens. The sequence goes on from VXBQ01005797.1 coordinate 130,849, forward strand.
TCCCTGATTTGAAATAAATCATCTCTCAAATACCAAGAGAGATCCTGTACCTTTTTTGCAGTGGATTTATCAGACACAAGGGCTTGGAGCAGCTGAAGGAGAGGAGTGAGAAGATGGGGGAACATCCCACAAACACTGTCCAGGATAATACCCAGACCTGCAGTAGGTTCCTGGTGGTGGAAACAGAAAACAGATGTCTTACTAAAGAAAGTAAAAAAAGAAAAGCTAAAAGGGTCTCAGTATAGCACAAGGTTACAGTCCCTTTACAAGCTGCACATTTAACATTAATCATGCACAGAAGTATCACTCCAGTGATTGGAGATAACACTTGCACAGACTAAAGCATGAGGCAGTCTGCAAGTATAAGGCAAGAGGCATCACATATCATCCTAATTCTGTGACAACAAAAAATAAGCACAATGGCTTTTGCCAGCAGTTAGTTCAATCCTTGCAGCCCCAGCCCTGCTATCAACTATCACCTATATTAAAACTCCAGTTTTAATACGTTCCAGTATCCTTTTCAAGTGTAAAGCCAAGGCTGTACCTAAAAAGCAGGAAAGGGCAAAAGTAAATCAAAGATAGAGGCAAATGAACATTTGCTCCTCAGAACCTCCTAGAAACCAACTCACTAAATACAACCAACTTGTTTCTTTCCTAAAAGGGAATCTTTTATCAGGTCTTAGCTATAAACAAGGTAGGTCAAACAAGTTGCAAACACACTCACCGTCTTCCAGAAGAGCTGAGGAATGCTGGAAGCTGCCAGAACTTCACATGCAGCATCAATTATATCCTACAAAGGAAGACAGGATGGAAAAAAATCAAAGCTACTTTACAGAAGAGGGTTTTGTCCCAACCAGGTTCTGCCTGGAATCTTTGGAATTTAAGTTTCCATGTTTGCCCACCAAGATGTAACCACTTCCTGAAGCCAAAACACACCCAACACATCCACCCCCAGACCACAACCTAAAGCCATGCTCCTCATCATGCATGAACTGGCCACAACAAATGTGTCCATGATATCTGCACAGGGCTTTAAAGTGCCCAGCCCAACTCAGAACTGGAGTTTGCATTATTTCCTTTGTTTTGGGAACAACAGATCAACAATTAGTTTCATATCCATAGGACTTGAAATGCATGATGTGCTCTTTTGCTCTTTCATTACCACTTAATTAGTCTGCAGAGGTGTTTACTAGATTTATATAGTGTCAATGCAGTAGGAAAACCAGCAAATCACTCATTTGGGTCTCCCTAAGCCACATAAAGCTTGAAATCTGAAATGCAGGATTACAATTTAATAGGCAATTAGCATCTGTTATGACAGGTTATTTTAAATTATGTAACAAATGCAAAAGGCCTTGGATGCTTACCTGCTGATTGCCCAAGGTATGTAATTCCAGTGATGTCAGGACAAAGGAAAGAAGTCCATAAATACACATACAAGCTGTGCTGGCAGTACACTGCAAAGACAGAATACACAAGGCTGTTGTGGGGAAGACTGTGAATTACAAACACACTGTTACTCTACTCAGCCTGCTTTACACACCAAGTAACTACCTTTTTTATATATCCTTGCTCCAAAGGGGCAGCAAAATAGGGAGCAGTCACTAGTTAAGCTGCACATTAACACGAAATATTTCACTGAAATAAGTCTTGCTATTACCATTATCACTAGAAATACCTTGCAGGCATCAAAATAATAATAAAAAAAGAAGCACTCAACATTTCTAAGAATCAAAAGGACTTGCTTTCATTGGCTTCTGTCTACAAAGCAGTTTACCCTAATAGACCATGTTGTCTAATGAAACCCTATACAGAGAACAGTACAGAGAGCAAAGTTAAATCATCCAGTACTCAAGATCCACAATGGCAAATACACTTATAGAGGCAAATTAAAAAATTCAATTAACTGGAGTCTATTCTGCTCAAGAGAGATGTAGTTCCTTGCTTTACAAAGCTTTTCTTAATTCTCTGGACATAACAATCTGTTTCGTTCCAATTCGATTTCTGACCCTCACTGAAAAAAAGACTAAGATGATAGAACATGCTTTACTGCATGTTTGGAAGGAACATTGGTTCAGTCATCTGCTTCCCATCACAGCTGTACGTCGGGAGCAGTCAGACCTTCAAAAGCTTCTATGTACAACTGAAGAAACTCACATTCTTGCCCCCACTGCTGAGGGATCGCAGCAGCTTTGTCAGATACTGGAAGACATTCAGCTGGATGGCAGTGCTGCCCATCCTCCTGATGATGTTGGTGGACTCCTCTGGGTTTATGGTGTGACGGAGCAGAGCCCAGGCCAAAAGCACCGGAGCATGATGTGAGACATCCCCTAACTGCAGCAGCTGATTGTCCATCTCCTGCACAGAGACACATCCAGAGCACAAGAACTGAGATCTGAAAGTAATTCATACTCAAAAGCACATAGCTCATTGTGTCCTTCTCATGGTACATGGATGCCAGTTTCTACACCTGGCCAACAGCCCAAGCACCAAAAGTTTACAGACACAGCAGTGCCTTGGTAGTCACAGTAAGTTCTGTATTGCTAGGCTGGAGGAGGGGTTGGTTACTCTGCCACTGTTTTACCTGGTGGATGTGCTGACTGTTGGCCAACTTGTGCTCCTCTGTCCTGTCATCCAAAGCACGCTCATGGAGGGAGTCAATTTCCATGCCTTCCACCAGAATAAGAGCACTGAAGTAGCTACAAGCAGTAGAAAAATAAAAACAAGTAGGTCAAAACTTTATTTGAGAATTCAGGTGAAGTTTTTTTTAAGCTGTAAGAGGTAAAGAAGCAACCTTTAGTTTGCTTTGTTCAGCTTTCTTTGAAGCAATAAGAAATTACAAGAATTGAACAGCACATAATCTAAATTCTGTCTTGAAATGCTGGTACAGGACAAATTACAACCTTCATAACTACCTTTTTTGATTGAACAGACAAAAAAGGGTCACTGAAATTTGAAGATAGCTTTTCCACCTTTATAACTCTCTGCCACCAGGATGTATGGCAGGATTCTCATTCCCCCTTCAAGGCATGGCCCACACAGAACAACAAAGACATAATTATAAGTGCATTTTTTCCTGAGAAAAACAATTGTTTTGCTCTGTACCCACTTCACAAATACACACAACACTTACCCAATACGATCCACGAGGTGATCCATGCTCTCATCTACTAAATGTCTGTTGGTTTGTCTCGTGCCAAACCCCTGCTCCTTGAACATCTTTGCAAACGCCAGGAGCTCCTCAGGTGCCATTTCAAAGTATGCATAGTAGAGGAAGATGACTTCCAGGAGCATGGACTGCTCCCGAAGGCACTGCACAAACCACCGGGAGACCTGCCGTTCTGTCTGCACACAGGAAAGTTCCACCATCACACGTCAAAGCCCACAGGGCAGCCACAGCAGTCACAAGCTGACAAGTGTGGAGGCATTTCAACAGCTTGTGCAGCCAGCAACTGTGTCAACGGCAAGGAAAGCCACTCTAAGTCCACAGGGATCATGAACAGCTACACATAAATGGCTCTGTTGGCCCAGTGCTCTCCATGGATTTATTCCAAGGAACAGTAAGTTTCCTGAAACTCTGCCTTTGAGCAAAAGTGTGTTCTGTTACAGAGAAAACAAATTTTATGTTTCTTGGACGAGGAGAAATGTCCTGTTTAAGTCCATCTGTACAGATATATTTTCCAATACACTACATATAAGAAACATGATAAATATGATGATATGATAAATAACAGTAAGAAACAAAATACCATGAGATTTCCATGTGTTTCCCACGTAGGAGCTTCTGCTTTGTACAGCGCTTCAAACTGTTTGCGGTAATTCGGAACGAGCTCCTTGTCCAACTTTTCTACACACTGGAAGTACTGTGCCTTAAAGAAACAAAGCAGAGCATGAACTTCCCACATGCAGGGAACCACCCCACAGCTTCCACATTTAGCCTGCTGCAAGGACACCACTGTACTCACTGTGTAAGGGTGTCTCTCATCCTGGAAATAGGTGAGCAGGTGCAGGACGCAGCGCAGGATGCAGATCCTCTCCTCATAGTAGTAGTCAGCGAGCTGTGAAGGGAAAGTGCCATCAGTGCCAAGCTGGCAGCGTCCAGCTCCCAGCACCTCCCTCTCCCCACCACTGCCAAGGCCTTCACCACAGGAATACAGAGTTACTACAGATGGAGTTTCAACTGAGCAGTCCTGAATTTGGGGAAAAAAAAACTTAATTAACGTCACAGAACTCAATCTAGCACTGCCATAATGACACGTCTATAATTACACTGTTAAGTGAGAAAACAGAGGAAAGAAAGGCAAAAAGACATCCTTATCATCTTCTGTCAGAAATGATCACCAATCTTGTCATATCAGACAGTGACACACAAACCCACAAGCTGTGGAAGACAAGGCAGTGTACATCTACCCAGCTAAATTCCCTAATATCGAGCCTCAAATTTCATTTCTGTAGCAATTACTAACACTCTTCAAATCTACATGTACATCCCTCAATTTCAGAAGCACCTTCTAAAAGCCATCCTTAAATGAAGGAATACTTCAATAATTTCAAGATTTTCCATAGAAATAAAGTAATTTGCTACCAACAGATCTTTTCCACAGAAAATACAAATGGAAATGGAAATGACTAACCTTCTACATCAGAGCCTGACTCTGCCTTTCATCCTGAAGAACTGTCTGTAAACAAAATACAACAAAATAAATAGTTACTGGAGAAATACCTACTGACAAAATATATTTTCACAAAATGACTTAAACAAATAAAAGACAATTTTTCTTTCCAGTTCATTTGGAAAGACAGATTCCAAAAGCACAAAGCCAAAACACTCGTTTCTAACTATGTATTTATTTTTCAGCTCCACTCTCATTCACAAATGTGTAGCTTTCCTGTATTCCTGTGACAGAGAGAGGAGCTGAGTTCCTGCAGAGATCCAAGAAGGAAGAGATAAGCCTGCAAGCAGCTCCAGAGCAGAAAATCTACAAAGCCATTTCCCAGCCAGAACTAGGACTCATATGTGACCATTTGCATCAAAAAAACAACTGTTATTAAGGAAAGAGTAAATAGAACATAAATGGGAGCTATGGACCTTCAGGGAGTCTCTTGTTCCTCTGTAATCCTCTTGAAGATAAGATTGTAACAACTGCACACTCTGCTCTTCATCCAGACCCTGAACAAAAGAAAGAGAAATTATCTGAAATTAATAAAAGTCAACTGAATTCATTAAAGATTAGGATTCTCTCCAAATCCTCAGGCAGCTCTTCAAAACAAACAACATGCCAGAATATTTTTGCACCAGGCAGATGCTTTAATCAGCACTTCTTTTAAAGCCAAACACACAAGCTCTAATGTCACTGAGCTGCAGCTTAACTTCAGCTAAAGGAGCATCAGTCATTTAAATAAAGGTGCCACCAGTCACTGAACTCTAAACTTCTGGCTTAAAGAAACAGAGCCTTGCAGGGAAACTGTCAAACAAGGCAACTGATTTCAGGGACATCAGTTTTTTATGTGAGCAGTTGGCCTGGAAGAACCTAACTCAGACCAATAGCAGGTGGCTGGTGCTGAAAAGGACCAGGAAAACCACAGCATCTCAAAGTTACTGATCACTTTGGAAGTCTGACCTAGAGCCTCAACATGTACTTCAACATCCTTTAGGTTACTTTGAACTAAAAGGACCTCAAGTTTCTCTCTACTCAACATCATAAAGGTTACTTCAGTGTCAGAATACAATACCAATTCATTCCAGGGATAAAAAAATAATCCAAGAGCAGTTTCACTCACCAAAAACTTGCTGACCCTCAGACCCAATTCTTTTAGTGGAGCAGCTACATCTTTATCAGCTTTAATTTTTTCTGCTGAAGTCGTACTAAAGTGAAAAGAAATGTTAGCCATTAAAAAGGTGGCAAGCTCAAGGCAAGAATTAAATAGGCATAATTTCCAAGCTTTCCATTCTATCAGTTTAAACTGAACATTTGTTTTTTCCTTAGTGACCTTTCAATTTCATACAACAATATTCTGTAACCTTTCTTTACTTACTAGGAAACTCCACATTGGAGATTCATTTCTGAAATCAAGCAGTGACTGTACCTTGGTGGTTTGTAGTATGACAGTCCCTCCAACAGCCTCTGCCAGTGCTTGTTCAACTCTGCAGCAATCTGGGCCTAAAACAGAACCAAACACCACTGAACAGACTCCTCAAAGTGCATTACCAAATATTACACCTGTTAAACTTGAGCAAAGCAAAGAAATTCCACCAGCACAAAGAGGCAGGAACACCACAAGACAGGTGTCAGTGGCTCAGAGTGATTCCAGCTGCAGAACTGACCAGGGCAGTGAGCTGCACTGCCTGTTCCTGGGAGGCTGGGGAAAAGGGAGGCAATGGACTGGCTTTAGAAACATCTGGATTCCAACCTCTGGGCCAATTCTTGAAAACACAGGCTCCAGCCCTCAAAATAAGGCAGCAGTTGTACCACACATGAACAGCCCAGGGCAATCCAGGCAGCAGCACCTGTGCCCACTCCAGAAAAGGAACCACCTTTTCCACACACCCTTCCAGGCAGTTCATGCAGCTGCAAACAAACAGTGGAAGAACAAACAAGTAGCAGAGGTTGGGAACAAAAAACACACTGAGAAAAAAGGAAGAGCAGCAAAAAAAAAAGAAATATTTTCACTAATATTCAAAGAGATGTACAAATGATGTATTTGGCCATGGAGCCAAATAAGTGATGGCCAAACCTGCTCACCAGGGCATGAACTTACTGGTTCTCTTAAAGCTGATCTGCCCAGCAGAATTGTCCATAATTCTCTGCTGCTCCTGCAAACACAAGGAAAAGGTGGAGAGTATTTTAATGATGAACATTATTTCGGGCTTCCATTTAGCTTACACTTTTCAAACCTGCAACTGACTAGCAGCAAATGACACTGCAATGTGAGGAAAATGATTTAAGGAACATTAGCTTGTAGCTAATGAGTTTCAGGTGTCCTAGAAAAACCAAGGAAAAACACAGAGAGGGTGACAACTGACACAGCCAGACCTGTGAATTCATATCAAAGCTTCACATTGATATCAGGTTACCAGATAAATTTGATTTTACTATTTAAACATTTAAGGCTCCTAAGAAAAAACCTTAATGAAAGCACAGAGCAGTATTTTGTTGTTACATTCAGTGCTCTCCTTCAAACAAATTCTTCCATCAGTTTCATCCTCCATTCTAAAATGGTGTGAAGTGAAAAACTGCACCATCTTTACACAGACACCAGAACATTTACACTCAGCTTCTTGTTTCTTCGTGAGAACTCTGTAGAAAAGCCAACCTGCACTACAAGGAATTACAGATCACACCCTGACCCTGGCACATGCATTCAAAAACAAAAAAAAGGAATCTCCCTACAACAACTCAGAGAAAAGATATTTGCCAAAAGGAGTATTTCATTTAGACAAATGATGATTTGTTAGCAATGTTTTACAAACGAGGATTTAAACACCCCAACTCCCCACACAAAGACTGTCTACACAAGAACACTCACTGCCTTATTTTTAGAATAACATTATCAAAATAACTCACTGTGGCAGTGAAAGTCATTTGTGACTCCTGACATGTGGTGACACTTAATGAATGACAACACCTGTTATTTCCAGCACACCCATCAACATAATTTCTGCCTGCTCATTCCTCAGTAGTTGAGTGCATTTCTCTGACATGAACCCCTCCAGCCCACACAAAGCACCCAAAGGCCCCGAATTCTACCAAGAATTGAACAGCAATGTAAAAGGAGAAACTCAATGAATCCCAGGTTCAGTGATCATGTCAGATCAGTGCCTTCACTTGTCTTGCACACAGTTTCTTTCACTTATTGTCAAATCTGAGCCCCAGCTCAAAAAGCCAACCCATCTACTTTTCACTCCCTCACAACCTCTTCTGTGAATAAAACAGACCGTGGTTTGTGGTCCCCTCATTAATAAGGCTCCAAGACAGCTAAGGAAGGAAAGCTCTCTGTATACAGCCACAAATAACAAAGGTGCCATTCACTGAATAAAAATTAGACACCAGGGAAACTCCACAACATAAAAGCGTTATAATAAATGACAAAAAACGTGCTCTGGAGAAACGAAACCGCCGAACTAAGGCGATCACTGAACGCGGGATTCACTGGATCGCCTGAATGCACATTTCCACGTGTGTATTTTGACTCGCACGCCCGCAGGAGCCGCGCGGGAGGTGCAGCCCTGGCGCGGCCCGAGCCCTCAGGGAAGAGCTCGGGGCACCCCGCGAAGGGAGCGCAGCCCGAGCCCCCGGCCCCGCCAAAGCACGGCTGCCGCGGGTCCTGCCCGGCCGTCCGGCGGAGTGCAATAACCACGGCGTCCCCGGCCGCCCGGCGGAGTGCAATAACCACGGCGTCCCCGGGAGTCGCTGCCCACTCCGCTCCTTGGGGCCGGGGTCCCTGAGGGTCCCTCAGCCGGGGGGGCGGGGCTTCACCGCGCGCGCGCGAGGCGGG
>VXBQ01005797.1:139433-152890 GCA_013400175.1 Phainopepla nitens
GTCCGCCCGCAGCGAGAGCCGGGGCCTCCCCCACGCTGCCCCCGCGTTCCCTCCGCCCGAGCGGCCGCGGCCCCGCACCTCGCGCTCAGCCCGCCCGCCGCCATCTTCGCTCCGTTGTCACGTGACCCCGCGCCCGCCTTCCTCCGCGCGCCGGTGTCACGTGGTGCCGCCTAAGCCACGCCCCCGGCACGCCCCCACGGGTGGGTCATGTGACCGGCGGCGCGGCAAGATGGCGGCGTCCTGCGAGGTGGGTGCGCCTCGGGCTGCCGGGGGCGGGAGCGCGGCGGGAACCGGGAATCAGCCGGGAATCAGCCGGGAATCAGCCGGGAATCAGCCGGCAGCGCCTGCGACATCTCCCGCGGGCGGGTGCTGTTTACCCTGGCCGAGGCTGGGCAGTGGGTGTCGCGGCTGAGCGGGACAGGAGGCGGCGGCGAAAGCCGGCACCGATACCGGCTGGCTGAGGGGAGTCCACAGCGCTGCGGGGCCGTGGGCAAGAGAGGGAGCAGGCAGCGGCTGCGGCGAGGCGAGGGCTGCCGGATGCTTGGCAGCACGTCAGTGGGAAGCTTCCCTGCCTGAGCAGCCGGGATCGGATCACGAAACGCGCAGAACAGGCTCGATGAGCCCCGAACCGCGGGGCGATGGTCCCGCTCGATGAGGAGAGAGCGGCAGTGCCGCTTCACAGCACCTGAAAGAAGGTGTGGAGGAGGGGATTGCGGCAGGCACCAGAAAACGGAATAACTCAGCAGGGAAATAGCTCCCTTTGCAGATTGTCAGGTCTGAACATTGAGAGCTGCTGCACCACAGACCGCAGCCAGGGTGAGATTGTGCCGGGCAGCCCGAGGGGAAGCCGGCACCGATACCGGGGCTGGGCTGCGAGCCTGAGGTTGCCACACTGAGTAGGAAGGCTCAGTCTTTGGTTGGCAGGTGATATTTACTCTGCTTTTTCCTCAAATAAACCTTGGGCTTCCCCCTCCCCAATGCTCAGAAACAGCAGGGAGTAGGACCCCCAAACCATTGGGAGGTAGATGTTGCCCAGACCAGTTCTGTTTTATTGACTGTATGATTAATTCTTCTCCTGTTTAAAAATTAATTGCAATGACAAAAGATGACATTTGGCCTGATGGAGCTGTGTAGCAACAGTGCATGCAATGAAGCTGTTTGGCAATCAAGTATTTCAGGCTCCATGAAGAAGGATGCCAAAAAGCAATCTATCAATAATTAAGTTTTCAGTACAAAGTCATAAATATCTAAACACTGTCTAAGGAAGTTTGACAGTACAAACTGTAACAGTTCCTCAGTAATATTGCTGTTACTTTGTCAGCTTTGTAATCTGGTGTCACCTTTCAACGCTGGCTGAAAACCCAAAAGAGAACCTTAAATTAACTTCATGAGGGAGCTGGTGTAGATATTGGCAATGAGACACTTGGGGAGCAGAATTTAGTAAGGCTTTGCTGCTAATCAGCTTAAGGGTGGGCCAGAAAGGATAAAGTAATCCCCTGTTTCACAACTGGAACAACCATAATATTTCCAACAGAAATAAAGAACTTTGAGGCCTTCAAAGACCCCAGAAGAGGTGCCAGTGTAATGGCAGAGGTTTACAAATGGCAGATGATCAAATTATGTATTCATAGAGAAATCAAGGTTGCCTGAAAGCAATAAATGCTGGTGAGAATTGCAGTGTTGTCAATGCCCACAAGTCTTTGAAGAAGATAAGATGAAATTTAACCTACAGAGTAAATATGCCCATTGCTGATTATCTCCACTGCCTATCTTCCAGTCCAAAAGTTTAAAGGGAAGTTTGGTTTGCAGGGCAGCTCTCAGTGGGCTGTGAGCCTTCACTCAGAGAAGGTGAAGTGCAGGACTGGCTCACCTCACTGGTTTTATATTTTTTAAAATCACCTGTGTGTTGACATTAGCAATTGGCACGTAACTATCAGTTCAAATTGAGTTTAAGAACCAAACAGCTGTGCAAACACTTCAGCTGTCCAAACAGTTGCTTGAATTGCTTGCTCTATTATTTTTTTTGAACAGGAATTGCAGTAGCCCGGAAGGGAATTCTTCCTAAGGGAGAGCTGAGCACCGCGGGACTGCTGCCATTCTGGAATCATGTTGGACAAAGCAGTGCTGGTGGAGTCCGTGCTGGTGTTCGCCGTGGTGCTGGCGGTGCACGCCGTGGTGTGGGACCGCTTCTCCTGGTGCGCCGTGGCCCTGGCCCTGCAGGCCTTCTACGTGCAGTTCCAGTGGGACCGGCTGCTGCAGCTGGGCGGGGCCGTGTTCCAGTTCCGAGGCGCGGCCACCAGCGGCCTCCTGCCGGCCAGCATGGTCATCCCCCTGCTGGGCGTGCTGATGAAGGAGAGGTGCAGGGCCGCCGGCAGCGTCTACTTCGAGCGCTTCGGCCTCGTGGTGGCTTCCACGGGAATGCTGCTCGCGCTCTTCCTGTCCGTCTTAGCGGTTGGCATCACCAAACCTGTGCCAACCAACACCTGCATCCTGACTGGTGTTGCTGGCAGCGTGATTATCTACACCATGAAACATTCCCTGACCGTCTCAGAAGTGATAGAGGTTCTAGAAGTGCTGCTCATTTTTGTCTACCTCAGTATGATCTTGCTGTACTTGCTGCCTCGGTGCTTCACCCCCGGAGAAGCGCTGCTGGTCCTTGGAGGTGTAAGTTTTGTTCTCAATCAGCTCATTAAACGCTCACTAAATGTCATTGAGGGCAGAGGGGATCCCATTGACTTCTTCCTTCTGGTAGCAGTTGTTGGAGTTGTTCTTCTTGGTCTTTTTTTCACTGTGCTCTTCATTTTCATGGACTCGGGCACGTGGATCTCCTCCGTGTTCTTCCACATGATGACAGCAGTGTTAGGCTTAGGGGTCATCATGCCTTGGCTGTACCGACTGATCCAGAGGAACCCTTTGTTCTGGCTGCTCCAGTTTCTGTTTCAGACACAGACAAGACTTTACCTTCTTGTGTACTGGACTTTCTTGGCTGCCTCAGCTTGTGGTGTGGTTTTCTACCAGAACGCCAAGAGATCATCTGAATCTAAAAAACACCAGGCCTCGACTATAACCAGGAAATATTTCCATTTCATTGTTGTGGCTACTTATGTTCCTGGACTCATTTATGACCGCCAGCTCCTCTATGTTGCTGCAGTGCTGTGTCTGGCAGTGTTTATCTTCTTAGAGTACGTTCGGTACTTCAGGATCAAACCCTTTGGACAAACCCTGAGGCATTTGCTCTCTCTCTTCTTGGATGAAAGAGACAGTGGACCTCTAATCTTGACTCATATTTATCTCCTCCTTGGCATGTCCCTCCCAGTGTGGTTGTTTCCCAGATCCTGTACTCCTAAAGGCACCTTGCCTGGGGCAGGAGCACTGGTCCCCTACTCTGGGGTGTTGGCAGTAGGGGTAGGAGACACCATTGCCTCTGTTTTTGGCAGTACAATGGGGGAAATCAAATGGCCAGGAACAAAGAAGACCTTTGAAGGGACAATGACAGCTATTTTTGCTCAGATCATTGCTGTGGCTCTCATATTGATCTTTGACAGCAGTGTGAATCTGAACTCCAGCTATGCCTGGATTCTGGCATCTGTGAGTTTGGTTTCTCTTTTGGAAGCTTACACTACTCAAATCGATAATCTGCTGTTGCCTCTCTACCTCCAGATCATGCTCATGGCATAGAAGCCCTTCTAGGAACAGAGTTTTCTCCCTTCTTAGAGAAAGGTACTAGAAAATGCACTTTAATGAAAGCTCAAAGCTGATCTTTTGGTACAGCTGAGAAAATTGGTGAGAAGAGAAATGAAAAAGACTTATTTAAAATAAAGGTTTTGATTTGGTCTTTTTTTTTTTTTACACCTGTCAAAAATAGCTGGATTTATGTTCTAGCAGCAAAAAACCTGACTGATAAAAACAGCACTTGTATTTAATAAACCAATTTAAGTTTCTGCTGGGTGCCCAAGGGAAGCAGAGGAAGAAGAGGTAAGTCAATTAGAGAGGAAAAAATAAACAAGCCAGTCTCTCAGATGTTGCTCCCTCTGTACTGTACCTTGTTTTCTGTACCGAGTCCTGCGTCTTGTGTTTGATGTGTGAACTCTCATTTCTGTATAAGCACGATGTAAAGCATGTTTGATAACAAGGGTGGACACAGGAACCAGGTACAGGTCCAGCTGTGTCCAGTCCTCATCAGCAAAAGCCAAAACCACACCATGATGCACAGACACAACCCCAGAATCAGTAGGTGCCACAGCTGAGTTATCCAGGGTGGGTGGTGAAGGTTTGGGAATGTCAGACACTGCTCATTCCAGACCATACTAATAAGAACTGTGAATCTTTAGCCCTGAAGTTTGCTTCAGCAAGAAAAATGTTTTATCTTTCTCAAGATTTAGTCTCTAATTTGGAATGAATATGGGGGGGAAATTAAGCAAAGTCACAGCTAAAACTAATTACACGTTAATCCTGAAAGCAGAACATCTGTTGAAGTCAATAAAATTTTTTATTACACTTCCCTACTTTTCCCATTTTTTCAGCCAGATGTTTAATCAAATAATTTATAAAAATGCTTCTATTAACAAATTGACTAAAGCTACTGAATTCCATCATTTAATTAAACTTACAGCTACTATTCTGTGGCTATAAAAAAAACATTTCTATGTATAAAACCCTTCTGTATCAACAGTCTCTTGTCACTGGTTTGCCCAGTGTCCACTGGAACAAAACACAAGTGTCCTTCTTGTCTCCAGGGATGTGTCCCAGCAGGAGATTGTCATTCCAGGGTTTTAGTTTGCATCATGAAGTTCACTTCTGACCCTTTTTTAATTCACTTTTGGGAACAGTTTGGGTGAAGTCCAAGGTACCTTACTCAACAGTGTCCTGCAGGCCTGTAGCTCTGAGAGCATGCCTTGGGAGGGAGCATAAGAGCAGGGGTGGAGTGAAACCAGTCCCTGGGTCAGCAGAATTGGCTCCAGAATCCAATATTGTGTGTCCCTGCAACAAGCCAGGACTGGAACAGCTGAGAAGCAGCACTGCCCAATTCATCCCCCTGTCTGTCTGGGAAGGGCTCCTGGGATTTGGTGCTGCACGCCCTGAGGACTCCAGAGTTGGTCACTAACACAGTAAATTATCAGATACTCTGTAGGAAATCAAACTCAGTAACTGCTGGGCTGTTTCCTTGATATTTAACAGGAAATCCTGCCAAGCAATCCAGCTTTTTTTATTTCATTTATGCACTTAAAGTAGATGGTTTTGCACATTGCTGGTAGTGGTGCAAGTCAGGACAAATTATCCCTCCTCAGCAGAATTCTGAATTATTAACTCCTCTCTGTGGAAAGACACAGACAAAACTTGAGTTGCTTCTGTCACAAGCCACAGGCTTCACCACTGACATCATAAATTGCACTAGAAGTGGAGAAATTTGCTTTCCTTCCATCCTGCTTCCAACTTTCTAACAAACTGTAGAAAAGGTAGTTTTTGAATGCAGAATCTTTGCATTCAACGTTCCTGCTGTTGCCATGACCCTGCTCCCCAACTTACTTTTGAAAGGGATGAGTCATTAAGATTTGGGTCCACTCTGCCACAGCCCTCAGCAGCCTTAGGGTTACTCTGATATAATTCCTGCACTGGTGACACTGGGCTCCTATCTCAGGGTTGTCACTGTACCAGTGCTGGTGAAATCTACACCTACACAGCCTCTGTGCAGTTCAGGATACAGGCTGGAGCTTGCCTGGGATGTAGTTTGCATTTTCAAACATTCCTTGCTGTAAGTCTGTACTGGGTCTGGTGAGATTTTGGGGATAGAAATTGTTCTTGTGCATATTGAGAGTTCCAGCTGCTCACCAGACAATTTAGCACTGTCCCCATCTGCTGGGAGAAGGTCACACTGTATCTTCCTCAAAGAAAAGAAGATTAAAAGGAGAATTTCTGTCTTTTTATTTAAGTGTAAAGAGTTTGACTGAGGTTCTTTGCTTCCATGATTTCAACATGAATCTTGAAAAATTGTCATATTTTTAATCACACCCAGAGATAAAACACTCAGCTACTGTCTGCCAGGAGTATTTTAATGATTGACTATAAAAAAGCAGACCTTCTGCTTCATTTTACCCACAACAAGATTGTTTTAAATCACTGTTATTCCAACAATAAGACAGAAACCTAGGGGTGAAAATCAAACTTCTCCTCACAACATGTTCACCTGCATTGCTGGAGTCAACCAGCCAAGAAATGCACTTAAGCTCTTAAAGACAAGAAAATACTGAGTATCTGCAAGGAGAAATACTTGGTAAGTGGTCCCAGTCAAGGTGCAATGGTATTAACTGGGGTTTTTTCAAGACTGAAGGTATTTCCTTACCACAAGGACTGGGTGACTACTCTCATAGTGGCAGGGCTCCTGCTGCAGTAGAAGCTTCTGTCTACTGCAGGTTTTGGGCTCTGATAATGGTCCTGGTTTCGAGGAGAAGGATAAATGAACATTGAGAGCTGATCTAGTGAAGGTTGTTTTTAAAGAGACTGTGAATGAACAATCAGAAAGGAATACTGATCAGCTATTGACTCCACAGGCCAGTCACTAACTTCAAGTGTAGAGTGATGGAAAAGGCAGTTCAGGAGTTGGCTGGAGCCTAGGGAGTAAAGAAGAGGCAAAAGCAGAATTTCAGAGGCTATTCCAGTTCCACAGGTACAAAATCAACACCAGCTGAGGCACTACCAACAAACTGTACAGGCAAGACTCCCAGCAGTTATCCTAACTATTGACTTGGAAAGGCTTCCATTTCCTCAGCCACTTGTGAGGATCACAGCCTTACCAGTTCTCTTTGCTCCAGGTGGTGCCTTTGGCTTCCATCACGTGGAAGGTGAACGCGTGGCGAGAAGACTCCGAGCTGTTGAGTTCACTCTTATGGACAACCTCGCCGTGGATGAGGATGAGTCCACCTGTGGGAAAGAATCACCTGGACTGCTGTATTCCAAAAGATGAGCTCTGGCTTTCCAGTGGGAGGGAAGGTGCAGGGCTAAAATGTGATTTTAGCTCCCTTGTGTTTTGTTGAGCTGTGGAGCGCCACGGTTGGGGCTGTTTGTACCTTTACTTATAGGCACAGGTATGAACTGCTTGTCATCGTAGGCTGGCTCTGAGCCCACAAACTCTACACAGGTGGAGGCACCTGAAGCTGCACGGACCATCCTCCTGGTAATCCCATCTGCAAATCCACGGAATAAGCAAACACACAGAAATTAAACACCTGGCTACATGCTGCACAGCAAAGGAACAATATCAGTGCTTTCTCTTGGCACTGACAGGACCTATCAGTACTATATTCACACTATTAGTAGTGTGAATTTATTAGTACTATATTCACACTTTCCTTAGTAATTTGGGTGGGGTCTTTTTCATTAAGTAGAGATTTAGGGTTTTCCAGCTGTGGCAGAAACAGATAGAACAGCTGCCTTTTTTTTTGCCTTTTTGGCCCCTTCTATGCATTGCAACAGACCCTTAGGAACACAAACAGTCACACACTTATGCAAAGCCAACCTTTGGTCCATTTGTGCTTTCTATAGCAGCATAAACCATGATATGAGTACAGCTGGCTCCAGGATTTGGGGGAGGAGTGGCTTAAAATCTGAAGAGCACTATGATTACACTCACTGAGTGAATCTTTAGGTGAGCAGAAGTTTAAAGCTGCCCTGTGTGCTCTAGAGGTGGGGAAAAGCAGAACTGTGCTGGGGACCAGCAGTGGTCACGCACGTGCTCTTACTGGTGTGAGAGCCAGGGATGAACCACAAACAGCCATTCTCCTGAGTGGCATCTTCCAGGGCAATCCAGAAGCCCAGAATCCTGCCCAGAGGGTCTGTGTGCAGGAAGGTGGCATCCTGGTGGGGTGTCACTGCAAGAAAAGACTGTCATTGGGGTCTTTAGTGGGATTCACTTCCTCTAGAAGGACTTCAGGGTTTCATCTCCCTGACTCAGAGCCCTCCCCTGCCCCCCACCTATCACACACATTCAATCTTACATTAAAATACCACCTTTTAGCCTGCTGCAAATGTAAAAGCAGCTCTTTGTTCGAGCTGCATATGATGTAGAAACTTTTCTGAAAAAAATGTGGATTTCAAAGACTATTTTAAGAAGGTTTGGACCGCCAAACTCACAGGTTTGTCTGATTCTGAGCCTTTTCCCTGGTAATATTCCTTTCCTAAAGGAGCTTTATCTGCAGTGTGATATAGAGATAACACAAATCTCACCTTCACCACCAATGCCAGGTTGCTGTAAAGAAAAAAAAAAGTGATGTGTGAAGAGTTTCACAGCTTCTCACTTAACAGGGTCTTATTTCTTGAGTGACAAGACAACTTGAATTACTGTACCTTGAAGATATACATGCTCTGCACAACTACTGGTCTCTCAAGGCCTAGTTTTCTTCCCAGTTCCTGCAAGAAAATTTTCCAAAACTGATGTTTTCTGCACATTATTTAGCATTACTATTTGAAGATATTTAAATTTCCTTTCACTGACAAAACTACTCCTCCTGAGACTGTAGAAAACTAAGATTAACTACTCTGCAATTTATTTTTTTTTCCCCAAGACCAGTCTAGGAAGCAATAACAGCTCACCTGCACTTTGGGGGAGTGGGTGATTTGCTTGAAGACAGGATCATAAGCGTGTAGAGCTAAGGGGAAAGGAAAGGCTCAGACAGAAGATTTCAGGAAGAAAAGGAACGTGGCAGCTCTCAGTGATGAGCTGCAGACACCACAGCCAAGCAGAATAAATTGCAGCCAGAAACTTTCATCACTCCCAAGATGGAGAAAAGTGACTTATCACACCTGAGGTGATATTACACTTACAGGCTGTACAATCACCATTAAAGACCATAAATATAATCACTCCCTGGCCACAAACTGCACATAAAAGCCAGAGTACAACAGAGTGAACAAAACAGAATATTACATGATTCAGTGTTATATTACACAAGTGACAACCCTTACACATGACCCTGAGGCTTATGGGTGAACTCATCCTTTAAAAACACACCTCTTAAGACCTACCAGAAAAGTGAAGTACTGCAAAAAGGAGCTAGAGCTCATCTTTGGTGCCCTTCAGAGAGCCCCAGCCAGCAGGTCAGAGTGTTTGTGTAGACTCTTGCTACAACCCAGCTGTGAGAAACCCACAAAGCAAAGGCTCAGAGTTGTGCCTCCAGCTCATCCTGGTCAGATTTGCCACGAGGACACATGCCCAAGTCCAGCAGGAGCTGCTCTCGAGCAAGGGATGAGACCAATTGACCAAAATGAGTAATTACAGAAAATAAGACTAGAGGAGGCTTTTGAATTGTTAAGTTGCTGGGTCAGCAGGAATCTACAGTTGTTTTCAGTTCCCCTGAGGAAAAGCTGAAGTGTGACAGAATGGCAGCAGGCCTGGGAAGAGGAGAGTGTTTTTCTGAGAAAACCAAAGAACAAGAACTCTTAGTACTGAATTTCCAACTGTAGTGAAGTTTAGTCTGAATAAATTCACTTGCACAGGGAATCCTGCTCTCATTTTCCATGTATTGTTTGAAAACAAAAGGTATCAAAATGCAAGTCCAGGAACTGGGAGAGAAGAAATAGGTCAAACAGACCAGTAAGGGTAAAGAAAAGGTGTTGGTGACAGCACAGGAGAGAGGGCAGCTTCAGTATCAGCAACCCAGCACAGGACACAGGAGAGAGTTTGGTCTGTGCTGCATGTCACCAGTCTCAGGTGGTCAATTTTTAGAGCAAATCTCTTACATAAAAGAGCCAAGGGCTGAAGTCCAAACTTTCACATGTCAGTGACTCTGAGCTATTCATCACTGAAAAACCTCTGAGAAGGGGTTTGTGAAAAGGACTGGAACAGAAGAGATGGTCCTCTGAGAGCAGAGAGTGAGGGGCAGCATGAACAGAATTGCAGAGACAGTTATGTACAGTGAGTAGGTCTGAATAAATCCTCATGTCTGAAAATCATATCTCTTGTCCATCCCTCTCCAAACCCCATCCTTTAAACATACCATGGCCAATCTTGCTGACGGACTTCTCCTTTGGAATTAGAAAGTTACCTACAAAACAAAACCCTAATTTAACACTGTTTGAAAAGCAGGAATCATTCCTTGAGCTGGCAACTGGTCCCCAATCCCCCACTCAGCCTTTTCCCATCCTCTCTTGGCTAACTCAGGCAAGGGCTTACCTTTCTCATCCAAAACACCTTTCTCAAAGAAGAATCTGATCTTGTCTCCACTGGTTAGGAAATAATCCGAGCTACCCTGCCAGGGATAAGAGCCCAATAACGATAGCATCCTTGTAAAAACATAAATGAATCTTCAATCAAAGCATTAAAACTCACCTGCATCTTTTTCCCACCAAGCCGCAGCATAAACAGAACACAGAGAAAAATCACTCATAAAAAGCTTTCCTCAAACCACATGTCTTGGTGCTGATCAGGCCTTTCCAAGAACCTCTCACACAGAGGTCACCCTTGCTTTTCTTTTGCTGGCTGCCTGGAAAATAACCAGTTTTCTGTCTGCAGATCGTGTGATGTTCTCTGAAACGATCTGTGAAAGCTGCTTGTGGCTACCGGGGGTTGAAAGCACAGCAGAGCCACACATTGATAAGACTCTTGATAAGACCCCAGCAAACATTTGCAGAAAGCTGGAGAGCAAATTCCTCTCCTGGTGTTCTGTTCAGTTAGAAGGAAGAGTCACGCTCCCCCAGAGTGAACCCTGATCAGCAATTTGCCTTCTCCCTTCCTCCTTCCAGGGGGAAAGCCCTGCCCTTCTCGGTACCTGCGCCTGGAGCTGCTCCTCCTCCCTGGTGGAGAAGGCGGTGCGGCAGTGCGGCGGCACCTCCATCTCCGCCACGATCCTCTGGATCTGCCTCCTCATGCTGTCACACTCCTCCGAGCTGAAAAACTGCTCCAGGACAAGGAAGCCATCCTTGTGGAACTGGAAGAGACAGCGTGACTGCTCTTCCTCAGAGTTCTCGGGGGAAGCAGCACAACACAAGAGAAAACAGTTCTGGCCCTTTGCAGGGTGAAAAGCATCCCAGCTCCAGCTCTGCAGCCAGGCGGCATGTTGTTACTTTTTAATTTCAGGAGGGGCTTCTATTGCAAGGACTCATTAAGAGGTTGACATTTCAAACATGTAAGAACAATCTATTTCAATCCCTCAGTCTACGCAAAACTCATAAAAAAGATCTCATCACTAGAGCCTTTTGTGTTTCAAGGATATCTTATCTAACACCTGTAACCAGCAGCTATTAAACTATCAAGCCCAGTAACACAAACAAGGCAGTTATACCTCTGTGCCAAATCAGAAATTCCTTCATAAGCGGGAAGGCTTTGTTCCCTCCAAGAAGAAAAATCCCTGGGTGATTTCTCACAGTTCACTACACAATCCTTTACAAAATGAACTCTGTTGGCAGTGAACTCAGTTTCTTTATATAGAATACCCTGGAGATTATCCTTTGCCAGGAAGATTTCGAGTTCAGGGATGAGAGCCGAGCAGCACAGACAGAAGGGGCACAGCAGAAATCCCTCCAAGAGCTCTGCTGCCCCCGGAAGAGTTTGTAGCCATGACACTCACACACTAAAATCAACGTAATACAAGAAGCTGAGGAGAATATAAAGTGTTTGTAAAGCAGATCTTTGCTAGACCTGCTGCCAGGCTAGCTAGCAGCGGCTGTTCTTACACCCAGGGTCACCTGCCTGCACTCTGGACACGCTCCCTCCCCGCAGAGCAGCTCCTTACCTTCTGGATCTGGTGCTGGGTTATGGATGCCATCGGGGCAGAAGCTCCCCAGATGCCCTCACCAGTGTGAGAGAATGGTGACCTTTTTGTTCGCTGTTTCAATAGGGAAGGAGAAACCTGTAAATAAGCAACCACTCGCATGTGACGCAGATGGCGTTTCGCTTAAGCAATCAGAAAAACCGCCAAGTACAGCTGTTGCTATGCTTGCATAATGAAACGTGCATGTAGAATTTGCAGGGCCGAGGACACCGGTGAAGAGGACTGCAGGCCTTCCTCCAACGACCACCAGGAGGTAGAAGAAGACGCCCTAGCAACAGAAAGAGCATGCACAGGCCGAGCCGGCAGAATGATTAAGCAGGAAGAAGACAAGGACTTAAAAGGGGAGCCGGGCCGCGGCTGGTGGGGCGGTGACTCCCCTGTCGCCCAGCGCTGCAGCTTTGCTTCCTCCCTTTCTGTAATAATAAATTGGCTATTTTAATTGGAACTGGAAGGCCCGTTGTGTTCATTTATAACAACCAGCACGGGCTCTGCAGGGCTGACACCCCGCCTCTCCACGTGATCCTTGGCCCAGCATGTGATAAAAGCCAGCGCTGGGCAGCTGGACTCTCGCACGGCTCCAGAGATTTTTGTCCCCTGTCGCCAGTTCTTTGTTCCTGGCAGGGACATTCGGGACTGTGAGGTATTGCTTTGGCTCTTGGTGGTAACAAAGCACACCAAAATTTTCTATTCGAGTGCTATCACAAACTTGATGAACATTCGAGCTCCAAGGAGGAATCATTTTTAATTAATAAGCCCAGATTAAAAAATAGGGCAGTTAAACTGGTAATCACAGGGGTAAGAAAGATAAGGGGGGATTAAAATAAGATTCAAGTGAGAAGATCAAGATGTCTTAGAACAAATTTAAAATTTACTGATTCAGGGTCTTGCAGAGTCCTTTTTGCTTAGTGAGCGAGTCCTACCAGCACTTCAGCATATCCCCTGAAAGGGCTCCCCAGCCCAGGAGGTGACAGACTAAAAAGCTAAAGAGGTTTCACTGAGGGTTTGGTAAAACCCACAGTGAATAACTCTGCTATTTTCATTCACAACTGCTTTTTGGTAATTTACACCTTTCACTTGCTCTGTTCACTTTCTTGCAGCTCCAGAAGTCCGTGTAATACTTACAAATAAGTAAAGCCAAATCCACCCAAAGTTCAAACCAGAGAGCAAAAATGCAGAGAGTGGGTCTAAAAGTCAGAGAGGGAGCAACAGTTGCCAGCCCAGCGGTGGCGCTCCCAGCCAACACAGTGCTCCCACCGGAAATCCCTGGGGAAGGTGTTTCTCTCTGGAAGAAAATGTGCTTGGCTCCTACAGGAAACACCGAAAACACCCGTGCAGCAGCACTTCACAAAAATAACACCATGGGGGCGGGTTCTTGCATCACTCACCCGGCCAAAGGAAAACCCAGCAAAAGCAAGGAATGCAAAATACTCACAGAACAGTGTTTACATCCTAGCCACCGAAAATCCATTTAAAGAGTGGTTGTTTGAAAAAAAAATTCTATTCTGTATGGGAATTGTGGATAAAATCCCTCTGCACCTTACTAAATCTTTCCTTTTCTTTTAATAAAGAGGAATTTAGGGGTTTAACTTTTTTTTCAGGCTTTTCCCTGTTCACAGGAGGATATGAACTCGGTAGTTTAAAAAGCTAAATTCTGCCAGAGACTTTAATCACTGGGCTATAAACCTGGGGGGGGGG
>VXBQ01005797.1:152932-195422 GCA_013400175.1 Phainopepla nitens
GGGGGGGGGGGGGGGGGGGAAATCAGTCTCCAATGCTGCAAAGCTCAAAAAAATATTCCAGTAGTTCCTCCCTCCTCTTGACCAGTGGGGGAAAAAAACAGCTGTGGGCTGTTGCCTGCAAGTTGATCGTGTGACCCACCTCGCCCCTCCCCAGGAGGCAGCAATCCTGGAGAAACAATCCTGGAAAACACTCCTGGAAAACACTCCCACGCCACTCCTTAGTCCCTGTCCATCACTGTCGTGTCATGTCCTGTCCTCCTCATTCCCACACAACGTGGTTTTTTCCAGCAATTTATCACGTCACCCTCTCCACTCCCCACCTTACGCACTCACGATGACTCCAGAGGCTGTTTTGGTTCACGCCACAGCAGCAAACCACAGTTTTCCTGTTCCATGCAATGTTCTGAGCAATAGAAACAGCAGATCACAGCAAACAGTGCAGCAGCTACCAGGAGATAAAACCCATCCTGGTTCCAGGAACATTCCATGTCTATCCTTAGGAGTTCTCCTGTTCTTTGCTGCTCCAGCCATGCCCCTAATTTTGAGGCTCAGAAAGACCTTTCCAGCAAGAGGAAAACCACTCTGGCCACACGATGCCCAAAAAAAGTCAAAGAGAAGGATGCCACTGTTGTAAAGCCTTCTCTCCCAGTAAGTTTACATGAAAAGTTGACAGTACTTAGACAAAACTGAGAAATGGCTCCTTTTCCTTCCCTTCCTCCCCCTCCAAGAGCTCTTTTTTGCAGACTCAACATTTTCTCCTGCCAGCTCTGCAGGAAAATTTCTGGCAAACTTCATTGGAGGCTGCCAAAGGCCATCTCCTGTCTGTAGGAAAGGAACAGATCAAGTGTTTCAAATGCCTTTTGGACTGGCACAATTATCCCAACGAGGGTTCCTACTGAAGCCATTTGGAGCCAAGCCAGCTCAAGCAGCTCAGCACTCACACCAAAACTGCTGCTGTGGAGCTGCCAGGGTTGTCAGGGAGGAAAAATTTCCACTGGACCACCTCACTTCTCCTGAAGTCTTTGATATGATCAGCAACAAGTCACAGAATATTTAATGAGAAACGAGGCAAAGGAAGCAGGATTTCCTCAGCTCCTCAAAGACCAGGTAAATCCTACAAAAAGTAAACCAGCCAAAAGGAGCTGAGGTCCAGGTGAGCCTTAGGTGACAAGGGACATTTTGTCCTCTCCTTTCTTGGTTCAGTCCCACATTTCATTCAAACTCATCAACAAGCAGCATTACAAACTCCCACTCACCTGTTTCAAAGCCTGTTTACATTCTCTGTCTGAAGCGGGGCCAGTGTCACTGTGGTCAAGTAGTCGCGGACAAAGGAAGTGAGGGAAGGCAAAACACAAAAGAAACACCTTTCTACACAATAAAAGAGCTGCACAGAAACTCAATTTTCTTTGCAAGTCACAGGCTGATTCTCTGTAACACATCATGAATTGGGAAAGACACTATCTGCCAGCACCTCCAGTTAAAGAGCCCATGGGGCAGGCTGAAATCATTTACCAGTCTGAAGACAATTCCTACAGCAACAGCCTCAAATTCAGCAACAGAAACTGTCTGAGACACTTGCTGAAGTGATAGTAAAATCTGTGACACAGCCCCACCTTGTCACAGAGCAGCACCTCTTTCTCTGTACATCTACTTAATCCATAAAGGACTGTCATAATCTACAAGGACTTTAGTAATGAGTAAAAGAACCCAATAATCCTATACAATACCTGGAATTATCAACATGTCTTTTGAAAAGTGACATCATGGAAGGCTGAATGCCTTCATACACAGGAAACACCAAAGAAAGCAGACATAGAAAGAAAATGCAAATTAAAACTTTTATTCTGGTGAAGTGTCCAGTTGTACAAGTCTTCCAGAGCAAACAAGAGCAGCCTTCAGTGCTCACGGGGAAGGTGCTGTTGCTCAGCTGCCCAAACAATCCCATGTACAAAGTCAATGTCATGATTCTGAAATGTTACACCAAGTTGCAGGTCCCAAATGCCAAACCACAGCCCTGCTTGTGCATTTACACAATGGGAGTGAACCATGTTTAAGCCATGAGTAGTGACTTATTGAAATGGACACATTTGTCAGCTGTAAAGATGACTCAGGCTCAGTAGCCCTCTTCTCATTAAGTCTCCTCCAGAAAAACTCTTCCATTGTCCAATAAAATTCCTTTAAAGGAAACAGAGGGAGGAAGGGATGGAAAATTCCAGGAATCCTAAATTAAACCTTTGTGTGAACTCACACGAAGCTGACCTTTACCAATGGGGTCCAGCAACTCAAGTGCTGCTACTTTTGAAACTGGATTTTGGATATGAGATTTCTGGAGGATTTTATACTCCCAAAGCAGTTTATGATTAACCCATTGGCACAGCTGGAGGGAGAAGGGTCTGAATCAAATTTTAAAAATCCTGCCTCATTCCAGTTATGCTTTGTATACTGTTAGAATGAGGTAGGACAGAAGACTCACTCAGTTTTGGCACGTGCTTGGGAAAAGTACCCCTACTGTGGCCAAACAGTAGGGTTAAAATGGAAGAAAAATTTTAAAAGTGAAGTTTAAGCAGTAATTTTACTAGTCAGCATCCCCACAGCCTTACCTTAGGTGACCTTCAGAGCAGGTGACTCTGCTTACAGTATGACAATACTGTCTGGCAGTGAGAAGTCACCCCAGAAGTTAGGAAATCTCCCCATGGTTGAAAGAAAAAGAATCCAAGGGATGAGTTGGCTTCAGGCAGGCACTGCTACAAATGCACTCCAGGGAGCAAGTGCCTCTGGGGAGATATTACATTAAAAAATCTCTAGAGAAGGCACAGCTATTGAGGAGGGGGAAAAAGTTACTCCTCCCCAGAAGGAGGACTAAAAAAAAGTTTAAAAATCCAAAGAACTCAAACCATGCGAGTTCCATTTTACAGCAGGAAAAGAGGTAAGGAAAGGAAACAATGTCATAGCACAGGAATCAATACAATTTGAAACTTTCCAGACAACTCATCCTCTGTAAGGGATGTGCTATTGTTCTCAAAATTCCAAGCATCAATTGTTAAAGAGGGGAGAGGGGAAAAAAAAAAAAAGAAAAAAAAAAGGAGGAGTTCATGTGGTTAAGCAACAGAAAGCCACGTAATGCTATTTACGGTAATGAACACCAAGAAGTTAATTAAAATGGAGTGAGCTAAATGGGAGTGCATAAATGATAATAAGAAAAAATAAAAAATGAGGTAGGATATTAAAAAGAAGTGACAATTAATATGAAAGAACAGCACATCATGAAAGATACCTGTAACAGCTATTTAACCACTCAGACTGACAGAGTAAATTACTTCCAGCTGCTAAATTAACTCAATAAAATCAGAAAATAATCTGAAACACAGAACAATTTCAGCCAACATTCCAATGCATAGTGTCAGAATACAGCACAATTTTACACATTTAATAGGTTTAGTATTCCTTGCCTTTCAGCTGGTTTAAAATAATTAATTGCAACTTATCACTTTTTGGGGTATTTAGCAGGAAAGGTAAAGTGCACATCACTAACCTTCAATCCTAACATGGGAGGAGCATCCTTGTGATCTCCAAGAACTTGTTCAGCTCAGAAGTGCTATTAAGGAAACAGGTGGGTTTAATTCAAGTTGCTGTATGGTTTAGCAGCTAATAAATAATCTGGTTTGCCACTGTTTTGAAAAGCTTGTCAGGAGAACAAGACACTGACCAGGGCAGTGACTGTCTGCTTAAACTTTAAATGCTTTTTGCGAATGCACAGATGTGTGTCAGAAATAAACCCCCTAAGCTTCAGTCTGATGGAAACTTGAAGGAAAATACAAAATATTCATGGATTGAATACTTGCAAGTGAGGATGGACTGCTGATGTAAGGACAGCCCTCACAGAATGAGAAATCCAGAAAAGTCTGGGAAGTGACTTGCTCTGCTGTGGGTTGAGTTTTGCTGCAGTCCTCAGTCACAAACAGATTCAGGACTCGTGGTCCAGATCCTACCCTTGGAAGTTTTAAAGCTTTTTCCATCTCAT
Source organism: Phainopepla nitens (assembly GCA_013400175.1). Classification (NCBI taxonomy): domain Eukaryota; kingdom Metazoa; phylum Chordata; class Aves; order Passeriformes; family Bombycillidae; genus Phainopepla; species Phainopepla nitens. The sequence goes on from VXBQ01005797.1 coordinate 156,954, forward strand.
CATACAAGACTGATAGTATGGAAACAAAAGGGAGACCAAGCAGCACGTATCAGAAGTAAATAATACATATTGCTGTTTTTCAGAGTGACAATGTATTTGTGTCACCTGTGTTTCAGTACAAAATGTTATCAGACTGCTCATCCCCATTTTGCCACACAGGGAGCTCTCAAGGCCCGGCAGCCATAACCAAAAGTTAAGCTTGGACTATTGCAAAAGCAGCACAGAGCTGGCATTTCCATGCATGACCAATTACCAGCCTGCCTCACACTTGCTTTGCACACCTCAGGCCCAGGGCAGTCTCTGCTCAGGAAGCAGCAGGAGCACAGCACTGTGGCTTGGTCAGGAGCTGGAGGCAGTCCCTCCCTTCTGGCAGAACAGCCTGTTGTTCACCCATCCTGCTGGGATACAGAGCTGTTCACAAGGCTTGCAAGCTTCTAGAAGCACTGCAGCACACTTTCAGGAGCTGCTTATAAAAACCTCTAACCCAACTGTGCAAAGTTTAGGTTGTATAACTAAGACCACATCTGGAATCAAGAGTCAAAGCACTCCTCTCCAATCCAGACATCCTGGAGAAATCTCACTGCTCCTGTGAGCCAAGTGGAACTCCCAGGGGGTGCTCTGCCCTTTCAGCCCTGCCTGGTCTAAAATACATGTGGAATAAAAAAGTCACCCAGTGGCCTTGAAGAGGAGTCCACGTCTCTGTTCAGTGGCCACTACTCTCCAGTGCTATCGTTTAGCACAGACTAAGGAAAAAAGTTTCCTTCACCACCCAAACAGCCCCCACATCCACCACAGGGAACTGACTGGAAAACAGCATTTCTGTAGCTAAGCCTGAAGCCATTCCTGCTTTACTCAAGAAGCAAAGCCCACCTTGCAATTTCTGTCCTTTCTGCAATCCAAAATGCTCGGGCAAATACAAATACAACCCAACCAGCATCAGTCCTTCCCCATCCTTTCAGCTGTGGCCCCAGCTCTAACACAATTTCAAGACACTAACCCTATTAGAAGCCAGAAAAGCTTTTACAGTACCCTGCCTCCCAGATGGAGATTTAATTATATTATCCCCTGGACTGTTTAGACGTTTCATAATGAATGGACTAAGGGAAGCAAGATTTACATTTTTCTTAAAAGCAGTTTTATAAACAGATCTCCTGATTTTAATGTAGCTTTATTTAAGCATCTGAACATCAATAAATCCAGAGTCCAGTCAACATTGTTCATGGTTTCAGCATATTTAGTGTATATATATATATATTTCATATCTTACATCTATTGAAGACAGCCACACTGTGCCTTACTGCCCCAACATCCACGGGATCACCAGAAGCCAGGTGCTAAGCCAGGGCACTCTCTGGCAGCTGGCAGGAATCACTCTGGAGCTGGATGCAGCTTCCCCCTTTGTACACATGGGAGGCCTCCAAACTTCTCATGCCCCAGCTTGGAGCAGACCTGTTGGTCTGATGCAGAATGTTACAACCAGGACCTGAAGTCCAGGTGCCTCCTCTTCCTTCTGATGAAAAAACGAAGACCTTTGTGTCCTGGAGGCATCTTAACCACCCCACCTTAAGGACATGATAATCAGTAACTGTCACACATTATCTACCTCTGCCAGCCCAGAAGGCTGAGGGGTTTTTTGTCAAATACCACCACAAACAGGTCAAACTTGTTTCAGTAAAGGCTGCTCTGTTCCAGGAAGCCAGAAGAGCTCAGTCCACAGAGGATTCTCATTCTCCGCCTTAACACTGAGAGAATGAAAAGGGAAGGAAGAAACAGGAGGACATGGTTTCTTTTCCAGCACCAGATTCAATCAGCATTAGCCTCTTATTTAGGTCAAGAGGTGTAACAGGAACTGACAGCTGTTAAAAGTGAGAGGAACAACAGAAGCAGCTCTGTAGGCTGCATCCATGAAAAACACGGGAAGAGCATCGAAAAACTTAATTTAACAACTTAATTGTGGGGGAAGGCAGAATGGGGGACGAGAGGTGCAGAGGAAACCAGAATTTCCTCTCCAACCCCGTGAGAGCCCCTGACACACTGGCCAGTTGTACATTTCTACTTGATATGCAACAAAATATCAGCAATTAAAAAGTAACTTGGACTAAAAGCCAGAAGCAACTCAATGCTTCTGAGAGAATAGATTAGACAGTCCAACTTGCTTTTTATCCAGATCTCCCACCTGCACTATAACCATCCATTTCAGAACAAGCTAAAGCTCTGGAATCGTGTCAGTTAGTGCCTCCAGGACATCAGCTGGAGAAGGATGCTGTGATCTAACTCACCCGCACAAGTGACCTGAAACTGTTACAGTAGTGCAATCTTAAAGGAGCAGATAGTTTGGTTCCTTCTCCAGGGGCAGAGGAGAAGATGGGGAGTGTGCAAATGGGAAAGAAAAAAATCAGTAAAAAAAATTCTGCCTTCAAGCAGCTGCGAGATGATTCTCTCCCAAATCCTAATGCCAGCATCGAGATAAAATCAGCTGTCTGTGTCCTATCCCACCCCAATATGGGGCCTCACTGACTGAATCTGAGTCAGAGGGGAGCAGTACCACCTGTCACAGAGATGGAAGTTCAAGAGGTTTCCTTGTCTCTTGATCTTTGCTTGCAGGACACTGGACTCCCTCGGTCCCTGACACATATAAGCACTATTAGGAGCAATGCAGCAATCCCCACGTTCATTTTCTCCTCCACTCAAAGGTCATTTCTTCTCATCAGCACCATCCACCTGCCCCCATTCCTGTCCAGAAGAACACCAACACCTCTAATTCCCCCTGGGCCCTGCTCAGAGGCCAATTAAGCTATCTTGATCCTCATCCTGATCCCAAGCCTCCCCCATCCTGCATCTCAGGCAAGAAGCTGACTCATTCAGAGTCATGTTTGTCAAGGACTCCTTGGCCAGTCTGACAGTGATTGGAGCGGAGAAAGGGGAGCATTTGGGTGAAAGGGGACTGAAATGGCCTTTTGCTTCCTTCTAGTTGATCGGAGGTTTTTCCCTTTTCTTAAGGGTTCAAGCTTGCTCTTTGTCTGCCCTCCACAGGCGCTCTTTGACTTCCAAGGGCAGGGTGTTGAACAGGTCCTCCTCCACCACGAGCCCACTGCGTTTCAGCAGCGGGCACTCTCCCAGCTCCACGGGCAAGCACTCCAGGCGGTTCCCCCGCAGCTCGATCTGCGACAGGTTCGTCAGCTCTCCCACCCGGGAGGGCAGTGACTGCAGCACGTTGTTCCCCAGGTTCAAGGTTCTCAGCTTCCTGCACTGGAACAGCTCTGGTGGGAGACTCTCAATCTGAAAAAAAGAAACCGGTCACAGGCAAAGTCACCAGCAGACATGGACACGCCTGCACAAGTGACCAACACGAAGCTCCAAGGTCTACAGAGCCACTGTTTCAATCTCCACTTCTCCCTTGAGTGAGCTCCTGCTTTCTGAGCTTCCTGCTTTGGGTGCTCCCAGCACTGTGAGTGATTGTATGGATTCCTCTTTCAGACACAGCACTAGTTAGAGAGATCACCAATGATGGTGGCTAGAACAGATATTGTCTCCAAGGCCAGGATTAGAGGAGCAGAAACCTGATCACAGCTGGCCTATACTGTCACATGCTTTCATCTGTATTGGCTTCTTTCCATCCCAAATCCTTTTTTCTGTCACTGGATCTCAGCTCCTTGGCTTTAAGGAGCCATTCTACAGTTGACATTACACTGAACAAAGACTGGATTTTATCAGGACTTCTAGCTGGGCTGTAAGGTGAGCAGAGGCTACGTGAGTTACAACTTCCTGGCCCTGAGAGCTTGGAACCTTCTTCCATCCTTTCTGTAGGGCTGTGAAATGTTGCAAAGACTTTCTAGGCTCCAAGTCACAGGGTTTTTTTACAGTGCCAAAATACAACAATGATGAAGGCACCAGCTGTTAGCTTTCCCAGCACCACCTTCAGGTAACCTGAATCACTAATTTAATAGGGCTTATTTCTAGCAAATCCTTGTAATAGTCTAGTCCTCCCAAAGAATTTCCTTCTATGGCTAAGGTTTAGCAAACACCAGGCTAAAAACTAAATGTAGCAACTCAGGATTCTCCCCTTAATACAAAGTCTCAGTTTGGAGGCTATAGTTTGCCTTTAAAAGTAAACATGACTTTTCTAAAACTCAAATTATGTTTCATATAATTCGTGGTTAAATTAGCCTGTAATCCACTCTGAACAAGGAGGAGTCTAAAGAAAAGCCAAGATGAAACCAGACCAATTAGAGACAATTCAACGCATTGTTACTGGTACTGGAGTGTTTTGCAAACAGCAACATATGATCGCAGACTCCTGAAAATAATAGAGTTATTTGAGGGACAAGTATTGGTTTAGGAAGGAAGCAATGTGTTATAACAGCCTGCTTTCCAGAGCAGGACAGTAGTGCCAGCCAACTCCAGAAGTCCCTGTTTACTAAGACTGCTAAGCTAGGAGAGGACATTTGAGATAATTCCTGGCCTGGGGAAGTGCCAGTCTACCAGTCCTTGTGCTTCTTGCTGTCACCACGCACTGGGAGTAACCAGGCTGTCAGAGCCCCATCAGTTCTGACTTGCCCAGGTCCCTGGTACAGGTTGGATGTTCCATGGAGTCCTCACCACCTTTTGTTTCTGAGCACACTGGAGCAAAGGCTGCCCCAGCCTTCCTGGTGCATGTTTTTTTCCAGAGAGAAATGGGTGGTGCACACTGTGCTGCAGGAAATGGAGCTGCCTCTAACTCCTCTCATCCAAGAAATGCTCCACCCCAAAACTGCAGAGGATACACTGCAGATTAACCCTTGGGAAGGTGTGCTAGGAAGGCTGCCAGAAGACAAATGCAGCGTTTTCTGAGTTCTGAACAGTAACATACCACAAGGTTTACCAGAGTTTCAGCCACCCACACAAACAGATGCACAACCCTCCAGTGCCAGGAAACCCCAGTGAGCAGCTGTTCATCTGGAATTGCTGAATGACTGCTCCTACTCTGCAGAGGCACAAGCTTTCAGACACTAACCTCAAGATATGGCTGGATTTTAGGAACTCTGACTAACAGTGAAATGCATTAGCAATTAAATACTTGATTTGAGAGCGTGTCTGTGAAAAGCCAAACCACACTCAAGCTGTTCTGTGACTCTCACAAGCAATCTGGCAGTGTTCAGCCAGGAACAGATCCTGCCAAGAGTAGGAAGGACCTTGATGTATGACAGTGAAAACTAGCATGGCTCCAGGACAATTCTGCTCGGTCCCAGAAGAAACCAGAAGCACCTAATTACGTCTATCTGCAATTTGTACTTATGTTAGAAGCTCTTTCTACTTCAAGTGATAATAAACTCAAAGGGAAAAAGAGAGTCTCCCAGGGATTTGCAGACAGAATGAATGAAAGCTTCAGCTTTGTCAGACGTGGTAAATGAAGTCTCCTTGGTCTTAAAGAACAAAAAATTAGGCATGGGTATAGTTTGCTTTAGGCAAATAAACCCCCTCCAAAACAAGCCAGAAAACAGCTTTTGGTAATCAGGCAGCAGAGCACACTTGGCCATCCTCTAATCTACCCTGCATTTAGACTGAAACAGTACACATTTACAAAACCAAACCATGGAGTACTCCCTGGAAATGTGAAGTACTCCTCTAGGGAAAGCTGCAAGTCAGACATGCATTCCCTGCATGGCTGCTCCCACAGTGTATGTGCATGTCTGAAGCAGACAGCTTTAAGCACATAGTTCTAGATTAAGACTACAGTTTCTCAGATCTCCATTTTAAGCCCAAAATCGATGTCAATCTAGAGACCACATGCTTCCAACTGCAGAGAAACAACTGACTTGTAGGCTTTCTAAACAGCCTCCAACTGGCACTTGGAAGCAGTCGCACTGTTAAGAGAGCAAATGCAACAGAACAAGGACTCTTGGAAGACAGGCTTGCCCTGGAGCTATGTGCAATGTTTGGCCTTAGATAAACCCCTCAGAGAGATACAAAAGCAGTGCCAGTCGTATCCCCGCAGCCCAGTGTAACATGTTTAATCACACAGATAACAGAAGTGCCAGCACTAGTTCCTCACACAGCAACTCAGCTCTTTGCTCACTTACCCTGTTGGCTGTCACAGCCAGATTCTGCAGGTTTTGAAGAAGTCCAACATCTGGTGGTATGAAAGTTAAGTTGTTGTGGCTGAGATCCAAGTACCGAAGCTTTCGGCAATAGAAGAGCTGGGTAGGGATCTTTTCTATCTTGTTACGGTTCAGGTAAAGGCGCTCTAAGTTGGTCAGGTTGCCTATCTGCATGGGGATGTAGGCAATGTGGTTGTACCACAATTTAAGGCAAGTGAGACGATGTAAGTGCTGGAAGCTGATGATTTCCTCAATGGTCTTTAGGTTGTTGTCCTTCAGGTCTATTTCCTGCAGATTGTGGAGGCTAAAGATCGAGTGAGGAATGCGCTCCAGGTCACACCGGATCAGCTCAAGCTCTGTCAGGTTGACCATCTTCTTAAGGCTGTTGAGGACAATGAGCTTGGTGCCCTCATTGTTGATGGAAAGCTTCTGAAGATGCACACCAACATCTGTCACCACCTGTGGCAGCTTGGTGAGGTTACTCTTCATCCTCAACACCTTCAGCCTCTTCAGCTCCCTCAGTCCATCTATCACAATGTACCGGTTGTTTTCAGCACTCAAATTCCCTGTCAGGTGAAGCTCCTCTAGTGTCTTCAGGCTATAAATCCAAAGAGGAATTTCCTTAATGTCTGTGAACTTGATGTGGAGAGATTTCAAATTCTCCCTCAGGAAGGCGAGAGCTGGGGCCTCAATTTTGGCAGCTGTGTGGTAGAGCCACAGTTCCTTAAGGCTGGTGAGCTGAGCAATGCTGGGGGGAATAGTGACATCAGGGATAAGCTCCAGCTTCAAGACCTCCAACTCAATGAGGTCAAAGACTGTGTCAGGAATGCCACTCAACATGAAAAGATGCAATTCCAGCTTATCCTGGGAGTTTTTGGTGATCCTCTGGCGTAGTTTCTCCAAAGTCCACTCGTTGTTGAGGTTCAGCTGCCGCAATTTGTTCTCACTCACCTCTGACAGAAAGACAGCAAAGCGCTTGGAGTAGAGGGGGTCGTACTGATCGATCAGATGGAGCATAAAAGCAAAGTCATTTTTGACATCAGGAATGTCACTGTAACTGCTCTCCTCCCGGATGGACTCAAAGGAGTACTTCTTGAGCGACCGCCTCAACATCCACCACAGTGTGTACATGCAGATCAAACCATAGAAAATCACCAGACTGATGTAGAAAGAAGCCAAGATTTTGAAGAGAGTGGCCAAAGGATGAGCACAGCGGTACATCCTGTAGCCAGTCAAGCTCTCAATGTCCACTTTACAGTCTACATCAAACGTTATGTTGTTGACATAATACACAGTATAGCAAATGATCAGAATGAACTTGATTACTTTGATTATGGTTTGTCTCATGTACAGGCGATAAACTATGTCTCCCTCCTCCACGTGAGTACGGAACTTTTTCACTTTCTCAAAAAGTGCTTTGGCTTGCTCACCTTCCTTTTTGTCCAAGACACCAGTCTCAGACCTGTCCACAATCCCTTGCTCAATTCGAGACTTTGTTCTCTGCAGCATGGGAACAGTGGCTTCCACATCCTCACTGACTGTAGAGGACTTCTTGTCCATGGAGCCATTCATTTTCCCAAATGCTGGTTTGGTATCACTCTCTTCCACCACGGTCTCAGACAGTGCTCTCGTTGTCCATGGAGAGTCAAAACACTTAAGCAAAATAGACACAAAATGCTCCAGCTTGGAGCTGGTCCTTGGGAACTTGAACCAGAAGTTGCTACAAGCCAGAAAGATGAGGGTATGTAGCAGCACTAGATAAGGAAAATACTTGGCAAACCAGTGAAGGCGGTTCTCATAACACACCGCATCCACGTAGTTGTACTGGTGCCGGTCCAGGTCGTATCGGATCCCCGTAGGCCCCGAATCAGCAGAGGGAACAAGACTGGTGTTGTAGTAGGTGCGCTCCGGGGCTGCCGCTGTCCAGCCCCTGACAGAGTCATTGCACGAGTCTTTGGTAACCCATTTACAGGGCAGGCAAATCATTTTGTCCTGGGTGACCTGGAGCGTCCCTCCGAACACGGCGATCATCAGCATCACGATGGAGATGTAGTCCGTGAAGACGTCCCACCACGGCTTCAGGATGCGGTAGGCTGGCTGAGTGTCAGCGAAGTAGCGCAGCTCAGTGACCGGAATCATGATTCACCTGGAAGCAGAGCAGAAACAGCTGAAAGGGTTTTGTTCTGCTCTTCAAGAGGGCATGAGAAAACACATATGAAGTGCTGGAATAGCAGAAGTGGGATTAGCCAAGATGCAATTTCAAGTAACTGTGAGACAAATGAATGAGGCTGCCTGTTAGTCATTTGCTACAGCCCAGGCTGTGAAGTTCGTTCAGCCTTCCCTGACAAATTGTCACAACACCTCAGAACTGGCTCTTATTGTTAGCAGTCTGTGGGGTAAGACACACTTAAAGAAAGCTCACAGGGCAGACTTAACTCCCTTGACCAGACCAGTATTTGCAAATTTACTGTTTTATCTAGGGATTTTATTTCATGGATGAAGAATTTGCCAGCACTGTCTGAAGTGATAAAATCTACACACAGAGCGTATTTATAACTAGTTTGTTACTGTTTCCACATGAAATTGTGCATATGGCTGGTTCTCAGATTGAAGGGGCAAGGAAAAAGATCTACATACAATACAGTTATGTTTCCTGTAACCACTTAACTGATGCAACTCATTATGACATTCATAAAGCAAGCTGGAAAAGAGAACAAACGTTGCTCAATACCATGAGTTTTCCCAGTACGTAATTTTGGCTTCCTTTGTGTTAATTCTCCAAGGAAAGATTAGCTACTTGCCTTCTGATAAATTCACTACTGAAATGCTACAGCAGCTGGGGTTCTCCCTTACTTCTGAACAGAGAAAGGGAGAAACATACTTCAAAGAATTTGCTTCTCTGACCAACCACTCCCATCTAGAGTTCATCTCAGATGGGATTTAAGTGTCACAAAGGAAATCAAAAGGTTCTGGGAAGCACAGGCCTGATGGCAGTGCTTGTTCTATCCTTCAGACTTGCAGATGAAACTTCAAGCATGCTCTTCAACAAGCCACAGAAAGCCCCAAAGCCAGACTGATCCATGGATAACGGAGCTCACAAAGTTCCCCTATTTGACAGGTAACACAGAAGAACATGGAGTCACTGTAACTCATTCTGATGATGGTGAAAAAGCAGGAATACCACAGCATCCTTCTAGCAAAATACAGGAGCAAGACAAGCACTAATCTTTCAGCCATTTTGAAACTCACACAATTCAAGTACAAAGGAGAAAGCAAACATTCAATCATGTTACCCCAAGCCATAAGATTTCATCTGTACAGACAGTCCAACAAGTCCTGGGGGGCTGAAAGAGCAATATCACTGGCTGATACAAAGCCTTCAGTGACAAGGGGGGTGCCCACATCACCTGCTTTGGTAGAATTCAAGTTTTTGTTTAAAATCAACTTACATCACTGAACTGCAAAGAAACCCATTCCTAACATGAACTCAAAAAGTATCACATTCCTTAGAGACACTAAATACAGAACTCTTATTTGGTTTGCTGTTTACAATAAATGGTCCAATGACAGCTTTGGCTCAGTACTGCTTGGGAAGGTTTCAAGCAACTACAGTTGGTAGATTAATAGATGAAAACCATTCCTGAAGCTTTTCCTTCTGCCCATCCAGATCCAACACTACATTAGTCCATCACAAAAGACAGACTGGGGAAATGCTACTTTGTTTTTTTTCTTCCAAGTGGGTAACTTTGAGAGGAAAAAGTGGCATTACCTGTTCTAGTAATTCAGCAAAACAAGGAACAGCAAATCTATTAATGATCAACTAGTAACGTCAAAACAAGAGATGAAAACAGCCATCTAGAGCACTGTCAGAGGAAAAAAATGTCCTGTAGGACTGCAGAGCCCCTGAGAAATGGCTGACACGCCTCTGCAGAAGGAACTGCACTAAACAGGGCAGGGAGCAGGCAAGGCTGAAGCTCTTCTGGACAGCACCTGAGCAGCCAGAGAAGAGTGACAAGGTGTTCAAAGCCTCCCTCCCAGCCCTGTGACTACCTTGCTGCAAGCCCCAGGCAAGGCATTTCAGCCTCCTCCTCAGAATACATCTGCCTCAGGGAGGCGAGAGCCCACATGTGAGATGGGAAAACCTGTCTGTGCTTCTACAGAAATAGTAATTGCAGGATAAAGCAGGGTACAGAAGCTCTCTCTACTCACCAGAACACCTGAAATTAATCCAGCAGTTAAACAGCTATTCATGAAAGAACTATTCCATATCAGGGGAAAAAAAAATATGTTTACCTCTTTCCTCTTGCCTTGATACCACTTCTCAAAGATCCTTCCTGCTTCCTCCTTCATCCCTCTTGGTAGAGAAACTAGTAGGAAATATAAGACCTTTCATAGTAGGATTATGAATCTGAGATGATCTCTTTTCAGGAATTGGAGCCTCATGACATTTGCAAACATGAGTTGCAGTGCTGAGTTTTTTTATTTTACTCAGTCCAGAAAATGCCTAATTCTTTCTCAGAATAAATGAACTTGCTACTCTCTTTGATTTGTAGCTCAGGATAAGTAGGAAGGAAACCAAAAAGAAATGAGCACAGCTGGCTCCCTAATTCTGCTTACCAGTTACACGGGGTAGGAAATCCCCCTTTACACTGTGCACTTAGAAGACAGCTAAAAAAAAAAACATGAGCATCCTTTGAGAACCTATTACAGTTCAGTGTCAGCAATTAACAGGGTGGAGCAGGAAATCTCCTGCCTTCCAGGAACAATGACAGGGGCACTAGAGGAAGAAAAGAACATTGACAGCAAATTCCCACTTTTGGCAGCAGTGGAGACCACATTCAAGTCCCAAAGAGGAAACAATAAAACTAGGGGCCACCTTTGCAGGAGCTGGAATTTGCTATCTTATCTAACCTTATTCCCAGCATCTGCAGAAAAAGGGAAAAGTACCCAGCAAAAACTTGAAAAAGCAGAGGGGGAAGGTCATGTCCCTCCACACCCAGATTCCCTGTGCATGCAATCCAATTCTAATTCCTGATGGTTCTACATCAGGAGATGTATCTTGTCGTCAAATGGCATCTTTATTTTGTGAACTCCATCTTGTAATAATTTTAGAACACGATTCTTGTTGCAACATTCTCCATGCTGGATTAGAGCAGTTCTGCTGCTGGAGTGGGTGACAAAAGCAGACTAAAAGTCAAATCCTCAGGGGTCATCTCTGTCACTTGATTCTCCCATACACAGAAGGATTCTTCCCACAAGGACTGGGATTTCCACCACTCTACAGGAAGAAAACACACAGGTAGCTGGAACATCAATTCTCCCAACAAGGGCAGTAGAACAGGGATTTACTTGGAGGGTATTATTCTGGCACAGGACTGGGAGCAATCCTTGCATGAAGGGAGCTAGCCAGAAATAAAGTTACCTCCTTTGTGACCAAGAGCAGACCAAGATCCCCAGGACCACCACACAGGAGATTTCAAGCTTCTGCTCTTAAGAGCTGGATTCCAGGACACTTTATCAGCAGCAAAATATTCACTGTGAATAAGCTTTATTTGCCAAGTCACTTGTATCACACAGCCTCACCAAGGGCTGACAGAACACCTGAACTGACTTGAGTTTATGGACAGGAAGAGCTGTGGAAAAGGAAGTTCAGTGTCAAAGCAGTGTTGGTGAAGAAGGATCCAAGCTCCTTCGTATATACTTCAAATTGCAGAACCTTCCAGGTGGAGCTCAGGAACAGGCAATGTATTTGCAGTGTAGCTACCTCTGCCACAGGAAAGTCCTCAATATTGAGATTCTGAAAGAGTACTTAAATTTAAGGACAAATTGTCTTCACTAAACTTGCACAAGCTGATACATCAAAACTTCTGTCTGAACTCCTGTGAGAAAGTAAGCTTTCCTAGGGTATAATTAAATAGACAGGCTTTGGGAGGGGGTGAAAGGGGGGAAATCTTACAATTGCCTGTCTCCAAGTTTTGCATTCCACAGACCTTTCCTTGCTACCATGCTGTCCTTCATCCCCTGCTCCTGCTCAGAAATGATTTTACATTGGAGGGTTTCAGCTATATCAAGCAACACTACCTTGAGCTCTTTTACATCCAATTTAGAACCTCCTCAGGACAGTTTGGAGCAGCAACATGTGAGATTGTTCAGTAAAAGATCTGCATGCTAAAGCCTCATTGTCATACAAGAGGATCAATCCAGCCTAGATAAATATGCTCCTGAAATATTTACACATTTCATGTTTGGCTACTACATACCTCTTCAGGTATGCAAATTCACCTGGATCCAGATTTGCATCCCACCAGGGACCATCCCTGCCTCAGCCTGCTGGGCACAAATCTACAGCCTCCCTACTAATGCTGAACAGGCTGATCCAAGGGAAGGAACAGCAGTTCCAGGCTTACATAACCAGCCTGCCAAACCTCCCCAGCCTTCAGCCAACCATAAGCATCACCAAGTACTAATCCTGTGTTTTACCAAACACACCTGGAGGAGAAAGATAATCAGTCATGTTGGAATAACAGGTACATTCTGAACAAACCACACCTACACAGTAAAACCAGTCAGAAACAAGATTAAACCTATCTAGCTGACAGACATCAGAAAAGCAGCAAGTACCTTCTTAAAGGCTGACAGAATGAATGCTTCTCACAAACCACACGTATTAACAGAGTAACTATTCTCTGATTTGGACAATTCCTCTATCCTAAACCATTTAATCTCAAAACCTGAAGACTGACCTATTGTCAACAGACACGTAGCTGAACAGTGCTTCAAATTCCTGCCTGCAGCTGCTGGCCAGCAAACCCAGCTCTGGACAGAGTGAACAGAAACAACATCACTGTTCTGTTTCACTGGCCAGTTTGGCAGCTTGACTCATCATTGCTGAATACTTTATCCAGCCTCCTCTTTCCTGTTGGCTATTCTGTTACTAACAAAGCTAGTGGCCAAAAAGCACTTATATGCTCAACCTCAGGACACATACAAGAATGCACAAACCTCCCTGATTTGAAGAAAATCCTCACCTTTAGTCAGTTGCATGCAGCTTTCAAGTGAATTAGTCTCACAAAACAGTTCTGGGTAAGTCGACATGGATTAATTTTATTTTGAATCTTGCAACCTTTTAGTTTCATCTACACTTATTTTTAATTACCAGTTGATTTCATTTTAAGATTGTGGACTGCAAAGCACAAGTCAAACCTTGCTGACAGGATTTCTTACCTCTCAGAAGTCCAGAAAAAGAGGGAGTTGTTCAGGTGCTGACAGCATCAGAGGTGGATAAAGGAAATAAAAGTCTTGATGCTTTCAACCTCATTATTAACGAGCTACAACACGTTACAGTAAGTTTTCAACAGAGCAGAGCTTCCCTCCTCAGCAAGCTGCCACCTGAAATCCTAAAGAAAGGCATGACACAGAGCTCTTTGTTCAAAAATCAGGAAATGCAAGAGCTTACTGGGCAGAAATGGGACTGGGAATTTATGTTTCTCCTCCCCCATGTTTATTAGGTCTAGAATTAAGAGGGGAGGGGAAAAAAGGGAGGCTGAAAACAGAGCTGCTTTCAGGCACCCCTCAGAAAACCTTCCAAGCTCAAGGACAGCCACGTGATCAACTGGAAAAGCCCAAGACATGAGATGGAACAACTCAAGCTGTTTTGTCCTCTGCTGCTTAGAACAAAACAGCAGCAAAGCCAGATGCCAAAGCCTTAAATAACCATTATCCCTATCTCAGGCCCCTTCTGCTTTGAAAAGATAAAGCCCTCCTGTGGGACAAAACATCTCCTGAGGAAGAGAAGTGAACATGATCACTAGAAGATCTTTAAGGTCCTTTCCAACTCAAACCACTCCATGATTCTGTGTCAAGTTAGAAGGGTCATTTATCATTTAGATAAGGAGAGACAAGCAGCTGCCAGAACTTACACTCCTCTCAGTGGAACAGGCAGTGAACCCAACACAGAGCAGGGAAAGGTGGTTTTCACAACATTCAGCCCCACCCAAGTCACAAGACACAGCAGGATGAAGTGAATCCACTGCCTCACAATGTCTTTACTGAAGTTCATTAAAAAGAATAATCCACCTACACCAGGGGTAGTATTTTATCATCTTTACAGCTGCCCATTAGTTGGCTCTGTCAGATGCAAGACTGTCAGTCTTAAGTCTAGTGAAACAGCTCTTGTTTACCATCACACAACCACACGTGTCCTGACAAGTACAGGAGGAACAGCTGCACCATCAGAACAGCCCATGCTGGACTTGGCTTGGCCTGCCACATTTTCTGCCTCCTGACAGTGATCTGCCCCAGCTGCCCAGAACTGAGCACAGTCTGCAGCTACCAGCATCACTGACACTCAGGGCAGGGACTGTGTGCTGCTGTTGTAAATTTAAGTGCCATCAGATGACTCGCAACACTGATGTAAACCAGAGCAAAATGGCTGTGTCAGCTTATAAATTATGAATGTACATGGCCACAGGCTTCCTATCCAAAATTAATTTTCTCTTTGCCATAACAAAAATGCTTCAAGGGCAGGGCATTGAAGCTGTCTTGGAAAAGTATGACTGGCTTCTTCCAACAGGACACAATGAAGCAGTCCCTTGTGCTGCTTAATACAAGTGATTGAATGAATTCTGTTAGTAGCTACTCAAGAAAACCAGAACACCTCCAAGCACCTCACCAGATGCAGGAGAGGGCTCTTCAGCACTTAACTCCAGCACCAAGAGGTAGAGGAACCAACTGTTCTCAGTTCTCTGTGGGAAGGGCAGACAGAGCACAGCTTTGGCATAACTAACAACAGATAAGACAGCAACACTAAACTCAAAGTGAGTGAAAGTAAGGATAACTTAATTAATTGTTGACAGACTGCCACAACATGCACAAACCCATGGGTGTTACCACAGCTATTTTCAAGCTCCAAGAGATGAGCCAGTCAGGATGAAAGATGACACAGACAGGAGCAATGCAAGACAATTCACACATCAACTATCAGCACACTAATATCTTGCTCCTTTGTGCTCAGACTGGGGCAAGTACTTCTTCATATATTCCCTGCAGAGCTTGCCAGCTCCAAAACTGTGATTTCCAGCTCAGAACATTTTCTGACTGTATTAGTTAATAAAGAACAGATCAGCTCACCTTGCATCATCAAGGCCTGATAAAACCACAACTCTAAAGGAGAACCTGTTAACTGGTCCAGCACACATCTTTACTGTGCACAGAAGCAAGCTGAAGCTACAGGAGCAGCAGGCACCAGAGGAGCTTTGTGAATTGCTGAGGTAATTTTCTAGCAGATGTTAACAATGTTTGGTACACAGGGCGAGGGCAGGACTGTAACTTCAGCAATGGGGTCAGGACTGAATAGCTTTTAGTTTCAAAAGCAGTTTCACAGCAGATATAACCCAGCTACAGGAACTGGATTTCTAGTTGCAATACAAGACACATGCACCACATCAGCTGTTTAAGAAGCATTCAGGATACACTCTCCAAAGCACGTAGACTGCTGAATGGCTGTTCAGTATTAGTGTGCATATCCTAAACTGAGGCTGGGCTTGAAAACACTTGCAAAAAAATACATTAAGGGAGACTCATCACACTGCAGCTGAAGACTCTGAATTTTAACCATTACTAAAACAACAGCTATGTACATCCCTCTTCACTTTATTGAGCCCCACACAAAAATCCTAATAAACCCTTCTCCAGCACCACTCACCAGACAGTGCCCCTCTACTTTCTGAGATACCAGTTAAGCTCAGTTAAACACAAAAAGACTTGCTTCTGAAGTACTCTACTGAACAAAAACCTTCTTTAGTATGCGGAAGAAGCACCAGAAGGCTTCTAAAGAGCCTGCTCTAATCACACAGTAATAATTTGATACACGTGACCTCCAACGCTTATTTAAATTTTTTTTTAAAATAGCATCAGAGACCCCCAAACCACATCTCTCTGACTGCCTGCAGCAGTCACTAGAATGTGACCAGCTTCCCAAAGTCACCACTGGAAGGCTTCAGGCACTCACATCTCAAGCATGGCAACATTAGCTTTTAACACATGGCTTCTGGCATGCTTTTAAGGAAATATTTATGCATGTTGTCTTTGATCTACAAGAAGAATTAAAAGAGTCTTCAAATACCATAACAAGAAAAAAAAAAAAAAAAAATCAGTGAACTGCCAGAACACCAGACAAGCCTTAGGGGTTTCTTCTATTCTGGAATCAACACACTGCACATCCGAGCTCAGAACATGGCCAAGCTGGACAGAATTTCCCATTTTGAAGATGGGCACAGAATTCTGCAATCCCTTTAATCACTGTCCCCTGTCCCAGTGCAGAACCAAGGAAGCTGGGAGATTCCTGCAATTAGTTTCTGCCATTGCCTAACTGACACCCACACAGGTGGCTGGGGAGTGCACTGGGAAAAGCTGCCTGGAGACGCCTCTCCAGGAGGATAACCACCACCCCACGGGAAATGGAAGGGCACCCACCAAACCCAACAGCTCTTCCTATTTCCCAGCTGCACTCCCTTCAGGCAGCAGTCACCAAAACATTAAGGCAGCCTCTGTAGTTACTCTGTAGTTACTCTGAAGTGCAGTGAGAAGTCAGGGTTTACGTGGCCAGGAGTTAGTTCTGTGGGTGACTAAATACAGTTACAGTCTATTTTGGACAAGGCTCAGTTACTTTGTCATCTCCAAGCTGGCTAAGGGTTCCCAGAATTTAATTAACACTATCACAATTAAACACCACCACTCTCTCCCCACCACATTCTGACCAACCACCCTTCCTCCATATCAATTAACACATGCACTGTGCTTTGCATCTGTGTTTAAGCAGGACCCTGGTCTTTGTTTGGTTGTTTTTGGCTTGACCATTCAGAGCTGGCCCAGAGCCCTCACCTTGCAGCAGGGTTCTGCTATCTGCACGTCAGTTCTCTGTGCTGGAAGTGGCTGATATTCTGATGTGCTGGATCCTGAGCAAGTGCTGAAGCGCTGCACTCCCCACAAGCCATGGGAACAGTTTCCCTGAAATGAAACACAGATTATCAGCAAAAAAGAGGGGATCCAGTTCACAGAGGGACATGTAAAAGCTCAGCAAACAGTATCTAAGAAGCAATAAACAACTCAGAGGGTCACTGGGAGCCAGAGGGAGACATGCTGATACCTAGAAACATAGCAAGAACACCAGGAGCCAAGTAACACTCAGCAGGAAGGAATTTCCAGCATCTGTTATTCTAACAGAAGTTACCAAAAAGCAGGTGTTGCAGACCCAGCCAGAAGATACGCTGAATACTAACAGCACAACTAAGCCTACACAAGTACAGACAGAATAACAAATCATTGCCAGATGGGGAAAGGGATGACTTTACTGCCTGTTTTCTAGTCTGAAAAGCCTGATCCACTTTAAATGTTACTATCAGGAGTATCAGAAAGCATAGATCACACTCCTAACCACTCCAGATTCAAGCAACTGCCCCCTTCCCTCACAACACGGATCTTCTTAAAGTGGAAGCAGTTTAGCACCATCAACAAAAATTACAACAGGGCTGGGGTTTTTTTTTCCTTGCTTCCTGCATGTCAGCACGGGGCATGGGAAAACAGGCAAGGGAGCAGATCCTTAGAGGGATCTCTCAAGCATCCTGCCTCCCAGCCATGTAGGAGAGGGCTGCGGAACATCGGAGAGCATTATGTCAACAACAGGGAGAAATGAAAAAGAACAGACATCAGTGGGAGAAAGTCCAACCCCACAATGCTGAAGATGTCCGAGGGTTCGTTCCTCTTAATCCCAAAGTTACCATTCGGGCTGACAGATTTTGAAGCAATACCCTAGAAACCAAAGCCATTGCATTTTAGCCGTACCACAGTGCCGCAAAGGCAGCACTGGGAGGAGAGGACTCTCTGACCTTCTCCTCGCTCCAGGCACTGGGCATCAGCCTCAACCCAGCACACCTCGGCACCAGCCCCTGCCACTCCACCGGAGCTTTCCGGACACAGAAAGAAACGTCCTCCGGGAGATATAAATAAACCCCACTGCGCTTCCGTCCGCAGGTAACAAACAGCGGCGTCCTCCCCTCGCTGGGGGGACGCTGCGCACAGCCCGGCCCTGCCTCGCCCCACAGATGGGGCGAGGACGCCCCTGCCCCGGGCGGGGTGAGCGCAGGGACGGCGGCACACGGAGGAACCGAGCCGCTGCCGAGTTAACTCAGCCAACCCTTCCCGCTCGCCGCTTCCGAGCCCCCTCAGCCGCGCCCCTCCCGACCCAGCGTCTCACCCCATCCCCTCCTGGACACCGCCCCACAGAGCGACACGGCCCCACAGCCCGCCCGTGGCGTGAGGGGAGCGCCGCACACCCACCTGCCCGCCGCGACCGTGAGGGAAGCGCACCGCGCCCACCTGCCCGCGGCGCCCACCCTCCCGCACGCCGCTCCGGCGCCTTTTGTCAGCCCTACCCGCAAGGGCCCCACCCCGGATCTGACCTCACCCGGCCGGCCCCGCCACCATCGCCCCGTCCCGCCGCCATCTTGGGGGCGGGCACGGCGACAGGGGCGCGGCGCCATCTTTGTGCAGGGCGCGCTCCACAGGCGGTGGGAGGGAAGGAGGGGGCAGTGAGGGCAGCGGCGCCATCTTGGTGCCGGGCAGCGCTCAAAATGGCGCCAGCCTTAAAGGAGCCGCGTCAGCTCCGGCCGGAGCCGAGAGCATTCAGCTGCTGTGAAGTTTGTGGTGCCTGAAAAAAGTGATTCACTGCTAGCTATTTTTATTTTACTGACGCAATGGAGGACACTGTGCAGCATAATTTCTTTTTAAATTCATAAAGGGTGGTTTAAAGGCATTCGCTGTAGTTTTATTAGTGTACAGCTGGCGGTTCTGAGTAGTTACGTGCTGCCAATTTTAACTTGTATACACCAGTGACATGTGTAACAAGAAGTGTATCTGTGGCTTTCTAGGAATATTATAAATCTTGCCAACTTCCTGTAGCAACAGGCACAGAACCTGTACGAGAGAAGCTGGGATCCCAGTGCCAGGATGAAGTACAAAGTGCTGTAGACTTATCAGCCCAGTGCAATAGCTAATTATTTTTTTTTAACTCAACGCTAATTAAGAATTGTTCGTGTCCAGATGCATTTGTTAAATCAAAATTACCTGAAGAAAAAGAAGGTCGTAACTTTCCTTGGGTTTTACAGTAAAAAGTACAAGGTCAGATGTGTTCTTTACATCACTGATCTCATCCAGAAATTTCTGCTGAATTTCAGAAGGGCATTAAGGTGAAGTTTCATTATACTGTTGGACCAATATAAAGTCTAAATCCTGACAGAGAAAGTGGGGGCTTGTGTTCATCCCTTTTTTCTCCCTGCTCCTCCTTGTCCACATCTCTTTTTCCTTGCAGGACCTTTTGGCCTCACATCTACCCCGAGCTGGTTCAACTCACGCACCTGACAGAAAATTGGCCATTTTTCTGCCAGACTGGCTTTTTGCTAATATATCTAATCAAACGAGCTCAGTTCAGGGGCAAACAACAACCAGGGAAGGCACAAAGCTGGTGGAGGCCAGGGCAAGGAAAACACAGGGAAAAATGCCACTGAGCCATTCCACGGCTCCGGATGTGACGTGAACATTCTTACAGAACAAAGTTTCCCTTCCATCTGTTTGTTTCAGTGTTTGAGTTAAACAGAAATTAAGAAAAAACAGAGTTTTCCTCTGCCTGCAGACATTCCCTCCTGCTTAATCACCTGAGCAATGCCTGTGAGACGTCGGGCTGGGAGCGGGAACCTTTGGCCCAGCGGATGCAGCCGCTTCCTTTCCCCATGGCTCACTTTTTCCTGCTGTGAAAGGGAGACAGAAATTATTCAGCAGACTTACGCGACCTGACTCATCGGCGCAGGCCAAGCCTTGTCGCAAAAGGAAGAGGGAAGAGAGGGCAGT
The DNA here is from genome assembly GCA_013400175.1 of Phainopepla nitens. Classification (NCBI taxonomy): domain Eukaryota; kingdom Metazoa; phylum Chordata; class Aves; order Passeriformes; family Bombycillidae; genus Phainopepla; species Phainopepla nitens. The sequence continues at coordinate 176,933 of VXBQ01005797.1, forward strand.
TTTCTCTCAACACCTCACTACAGCACCTGCCAGCTCTCAAACACTGATGGAGAGCCCATCTCCTGCATCCCCGCACTGCAATCGCCGCTCTGCCTGCCTGGCCGCCCACAGCCCAGGGCTCGGGGATCTGCTTTAGGCTGTGTCCTGGCAGGGGGACCTTACACTTAATTCTTCTCTAATAATATTATTATTAGAGCCTGCACCATGAAATTTTTGAGAGGATTTTGACTTACAAATTCCACTTTTCAAAATGACTGAAGGCTTCGCTCAAACGGAAATTCCCTGCCACTGCCACGCTAAAAGTACTTACAGCCAAAACAAAAAGCATGTGCCGCTGTGGTTCTGCCAGCATGAGCTCCCACCCGAACAACAAGCTGGGCTGTTTCCCCAGGCAGCCAAGCCCCTCTGAGCCCACGGAGCCTTTTTGGGGACGCTTTCCCCCGCAGGGCTGCGGCTGCAGCCCGGGCTTCCTGCGGCCCCCGCGACTCCTCCCAGGAAGTCCCCGGCGCACACGAAGCCTTGCGGGCAGGGAGAAGGCAGAATGTGTGCCGGGGCAGCCTGGGCGGCTCTGCCGGGCTCTGCAGCGTAAAGCAGCGCGGCCCAGCTCGATGTAAGTTGGTTTTGTCCCCGCTGTCGCTCTGGCAGCTGCTCTGTCCCCAGTGTCAGCGCCTGCTGGTGCTCTCGCCCCGCTGCGCCCACCCTGGCCCTGCACTGCTCCCGGGGCCCGGCCGGGGACAGCCGTGTCCCCAAAGCCTCCCGGGTGCACCCCCGAGCTGCCGAGGCGGGGCTTGAGGAGCACCGGCAGGGAGGAGACGGCTGCGACCCGCGGGCTGGAGGTGGTGAGTGACCGGCCCCCGAGGTGACCTTCCGGTTGTCACCTCCGAAGTCCTCTGCTCGGTTCCAGTACACCCTTCCAGAGCGAGCAGTGTCCCGGTCGGCTGCTCGCTGGTGCTGCCCCTAGCCCCGCGCACAGCTCTTACACAGCTCTGTCGTTTGCTGCAGTCTGATAAAGCCTTTTTTTACTGCCACACTTTGATTCTGTCCCCTGCAGGGTAGGTCCCCAAAGCACTGCTTTGCACCCCAAAGCAGTGTCGCCCCGCACCTCGGTGTCATGCAAGCACAAGGTGGAGATTTCATAATTATGAGCAATATGACGCTCTGGCTTCCCATTTTTCCATAAATTATGCTGTTTTTTTCCCACTTGGCAAACAGATGTGAAACCCCACTGGTCTCAGCTGGCAGCTGCTTTGCGCTTTTTTTAGAAATAACAAAAAATGCAGACACTGGGGACTCGCATCCTGCATGTAAGGATGGACAATGCCCTTAAGAGAGCTTACCTGTGGGCTGGTCAGCTTCAAACCTGGTTTAATTATTTTTTTGGCAGATGGGTAAATTAATTCATAGCTGCTCATAATAAAGGTGCATGCATCCTCCAGTCTCGGTGCTTTTATTTCAAGTATCTAATAAAACATTCACTTTTTTTCATTTAAATACTGCATGTTTAAGTAATGCTGTAGAACAGCTGAACGAACCTGAGGTGAAGAACAGGCTGCATTTTAGACACAGAAATTAATTTGTCTGGGGCCTTGAAGGAAAGATAATCACCAAAATCACTTTAGATATAGAAGGTGACATCCTGTTAATTGGAATAAAACTTGTGAGTAAGCCAGAGCTGCAACAGCTGAGAGGCCAGAGATTCTCTGTACAGGCCAGGAGGGTGAAGGTGCTGAACGAGAGGAAGGGCAGAGGCAAGAGTTACCTGGGCTCAGTGACTCTGGATGGGGAGCTGATGCTGAGTACCAGATTCCCAGGATATCTGGGATATAGAGGATGCCCTCTTGCTGGTGTCCATAGCACTCCCATCAGTGCAGAGGAAAGTGGGGGAAGCCTGGACTGGGAGAGAGGAGGCAGAAGTCACGGTTGCCCTTGTGATCCTGATTCTGTGTGTCATGGGCACAAAGTACAGCCCCAGCACTGTGGGACATTGCAGTGGTGACACACAAAGCAGCTCGTTTTGCCTTTTCCTCTCTGTGGCAGAACAAGCTCTGCTTTGGGTCTGGGCCTGCCCCATCGCAGGTACATGTTTGCTTTAACCCTGTGGAGCAGTTGTCTCAGGCCTGTCCCTTTGTGGGGGAATTGCAGGTCTGTGCCTGTGGGAGTGAGGCAGCAGGAGCCGTGGCATGCTCAGGAGAGCGGGACCGTCCCTGCGTCACTTCTTGCTGGAGAGGAACGGCAGTGCTGGACGTAGCTCCTGCTCCAGAGAGGTATGGAATGCCCAGTGGGACTGTTCCTGGCTGGCAGCCTGCCCAGGGCAGCTCACCTTGGCAGCAAGAGCAGACAGAGCACGTCAGGAAAAGCCACGTTGGTGCAACTTCCTCTGTACCCCCTTATTTGCAGGGAGCGTGTTTAAAAGATCCTCATAAGCAAGGGGATATCCTTCATAGAGGAGAAGGCTCCTTGTTTGTGGGGTTGCTTCATCTGATGGTCTCTACTAGAGCCTCTTGGCTTGCAAAGTACTTGGAAAACATCAGCATCCCACTCAGAGATCCCAATATGCAGAGCCAGGCAGTCACACACAGCAGAGCGTCAGTGGTGGAAGATCATGGATGCCAGGTCTTCTGCACTGGCACTCAGCTCTCCTGTTTGGCTGCCAGGCAAACTGCACCTTCTGTCTGGGGACCAGAACAAGCCAGATTTGAGGGCTGCATGGTCCTGAGCCTGTGTTGCTCTCCATGGCAGCATCACACACAGGCCGGGGATAGGATGGGATGGAGGAGATATTAAAAAAAAAAAAAAAGTTATTTTTGTTCCTGAAGCAGATAAGGCCTTTCTTCAGAACTGGGAATTTCAGGGCTTAAGGCACCTTCTTCCCACTGATTCCCATCACACCTGGTCATCTGTTAAATTCTCTGACCTGTGGCCTGTAGCAGCCCCATGTTGCAAGAACAGCACTGGAGCTGTTAATATTTTACCTCCAGCTATCTTTCCCTTCCCAAACCATAAATCCTTTTGCTCCCACCCAAATCAGCTCAGGCACCGGGTCTTGTGACTGTAACAGCCATGAGCTTGTGCAGAAAGAGCTGAGCTGAGGGAGAGGAGAGGAGAGGAGAGGAGAGGAGAGGAGAGAGGAGCTGCCCTGGAGCCAGTGACCTCTGCCTGCGTGGCAGTGGGGTGGAGCAGAGTCCACCTGGTGCCCTCTGAAACACAGGGCTCCCTGGCTGGGTGTTTGCAAAGATCTCCGGTAAGGGCTGAAGCTGTATAAAAATCTAAGGACCTCAGTCCAAAATATCCTTGGGGCACTACCCAAATTCTGGTGCAGTGCTGTGGACACAGCAGAGGGGAGCAGGTAAGTCCTGCTGCAGCTGAGTGTTGGGAGGAGGCTGACATGGTATCCCCCCCACTGTCCTGGCATGGCAGAGCACAGACCCCTGCACATCCCAGCTCTGCATCTCACCTCAGCTGCTTTCACATGCCTTCCTTGTTCCAGTTCAAATGTATTTTATTTGCTGTGGTGACAGTGGTTTTCTTGACTCATTGCTTCACGGCTGCTCTCCTCGTGCCCCCTTGCTGGCTCTTTCTGGGGCACTGAGCATCATTTGTCTCCAGTTCCCAGCCCCTTCCCTGTCTGGGTACCTTTTCCCTGCACTGCTGAGCTATTAAATTCTGTCTCTGAGGATTTTCATCATCCTTGTGGTGAATTCCCCATAAAGCACATCTAACTTTCTCCCACTGTGCTTATCCAGCTGGAAGGAGGGTTTTGCTTTCAGTGTTTCCTACTGTCTTTCTTTTCACTCCCCCGAGCCGTGATGTACATGGAAATTACAAACCAGTCATGGCATGCCCAGTGTGCCTGTACATCACACTGACCTCTGTGCTGTGCTCTCTCTTGCCTGTACCTAGTTACTGCTTGGGTTTGACATGAACTTTAAATAGAAAACTCTGCACACTTTATAGGATCTAGAGCAAGCCCCTCACCAAGCACTTCATCAGGACAGAAGAGTATCTGCTTCTGCTACTTCATAGAGCAGCATGGCATAAAATAGTTCGTTCTTTTAGTAAAAGTGGGTATTTCATGGCTTGTAGAGTAAGGAGGCCGTTCCCATGAAGATGGAGAGGTTATAGAAGGTAAAAGCCTGAGGTCTGGGGTCCTTGGCCTGGCTCTTACAGCCTGGCTGAGCTTGACCCCATGAGTAATCCCAACAGGTAATGAGGTTTAAGGCATTGCCACATCCCCAGTGAGTGTGCAAAAGCTTTTATTGTTCTTCTGTTTTCCCAATTCTTGTTGAAACTTGTAAGTGAAAGCAGAAACCACTGCAACAGTATTACTGCTCAAGGTCAGTCAGGAACAGCCCATGAAGCAATAGTAAAGGGCACACCTTCTGTTGGGAAAAACTTCCCTGGGAGGCCACAGCCCCTTTGTGGCCTCATTTAAAAAGCTTCAAAAGCTTCAAAAAGCTTCAAACTCATTTTCTTTCTCACTCTCTACAGGCAAAAATGTCAAGGCCAGTGCAAGCTCGGAGGCTGAAGGGAGTAGAGAAAAATATCTGGTGAGTTAAAAGAATGTCTGGTTCACCCAGGTGGTAGATGTGGTTTTAGGCATCCTAAAAACAGATTGAAACCACAGTAGCCACACAGCACAGAGCAGAAGTTTCCCTGTACTGCTTTGTATATGTTCAGGAAGCACATCAGAGCAAGTTTGTCCCAGAAGACTTTACTGTGAGTCAGTTCTGTACCTGCAGCTCTCATTTTATGATGGATCAGGTGTTTTGCACCACTGGGCAGGCTGAAGCACCACCCTCCCTCTGACCCATCCACCCAAATGTTCCCAGTGGCACCCAAATCTGAGCCAAGTGTTTGCTGCACACTGGCTGCAGCCTGGCACCTGCTCCAAGCTCACCTTGGGGCACTGCAAGCAGAGAGGCAGGTGAAGGGCTGCTGCAAATGCCATTCCCATCCTGCCAGGCACAATGTGGCATTGGGAAGGTTGCATGCTGGAAGAAGAGATTAAAATGGTCTTTCCCAAGGCCCTTCTGTGCCTGGGTTCAAGCTATAAGCTGCCAGTGGGCTGGCTCTTGCTTGGTTTGAGATGAGCAGCAAGTTCAGCCCACCTTGCCCTCTGCAGAGACCTTCACAGTGTCGAGTTGCTAAATTTTGCAGAGCTGGTATGAGCTTGAAAATGTCCAAGCCCCCTCCTGCTCAGTCCAGTGTGATCAGAAACACCACAGGCTTTCAGCTGTGACCACACATTGACCACAAGAGCTGTTTCCTGGGAGAATAAATTAAAACCATTCCCCCAGTGCAATAGTTTATCATCCTTGGTTTAATTGCAACAGGTCTGAAGTGACCTGTGCTTGGTCCTGCCTGCCTGTGAGCAGCAGGATGGCTCTGCAGGAGGGACACCAACCCCACTCCCAACATCCATTCCAGCGGGATGCTGCGAGCAGAGCCGGTGCCAGCACGCTGCTCAGACCCTTGAAAGTGCTTTTGTTTCCCTTCTTTCCAGGGTGGAGTTTGTAAAACTGGCTGCTACCTACTCCAAGGTGAACCTGGGCCAGGGCTTCCCCGACTTCCCTGCACCAGACTTTCTGACAGAGGCGTTGACCAGAGCCCTTGGCAGGGAGAACCACATGCTGCACCAGTACACCCGTGCCTTCGTGCGTGCACACATCTCCCTCCCCCGCACGGCCCCCGCACTCCCCATCAGCCCTGGCTGCTTCAGAGCTCATCAGGCAGCAATAAACAGGAAAAAACATGAGGCAAAACACACATCCAGCCTCAACCCATACCCACTGTTGCCAGTAACTCCCTGCTTTACTGGGATGTTTGAAGCAGCCGGGCTGGAAGATCTCACCGGGCTCTTGGCTTCCCGGTCCCATTCCAAGGGTTCATCCTTGGTTTAGGAGCCTTCTGGAACCCAATTCCCACCTTCCTCTCACCCCACAGGGCCACCCGCCTCTGGTGAAGGTCCTAGCCCAGTTGTTTGAGAAGCTGCTTGGACGAGAGTTGGATCCTATGACCAATGTGATGGTGACTGTGGGGGCGTACCAGGCCCTGTTCTGCTGCTTCCAGGCTTTAGTGGATGAAGGTGATGAGGTAACCCAAACAAAACCCAGGGTTTGTTGCACTGGCAGCCTTCCCCCAGGGGACCTGCAGGCTGGTTTTCATTGTCCTTTTCCAAAGCAAAACCAGTTTCATCCCCATTCTGCAGTACTTGAGCTTCCAGAGAAGAAATTGTCTGCTGCAGGGCACTGCCTCATTTCTGCATAAAGCAAAATAACCCTTTTTATCCTGAGTGGTGGTGTCCTTCCTGACACTTCCCACAGGCAATGCAGGTTCTCCATTGCAGTAATTAAGGGATTAAAATGTCCTGTCTCTCCCATTGCTCTCTGCACTCCTCAGGGAAGGTCTGAGCAGCACCAGGAGGATGCTGACATGTCCCTTTCTTCCAGGTGATAATCATTGAACCCTTCTTTGACTGCTATGAGTCGATGGTGAAAATGGCTGGTGGGACACCTGTGTTTGTCCCTCTGAGACCGGTGAGTGGGTGGAGAAGGGAAGAGTCACAGCAGTCAGCAAAGAGGTGAGTGGTAAACAAAGTGCAGAGCAAACCAAGATTCCCGTGTTCTCTCTAGAATCCTCCCAAAGATGGAAAATTGATGTCCAGTGCAGACTGGCAGCTGGACCCAGCTGAACTGGCTTCTAAATTCAGTGAACGGACAAAAGCCATCGTCCTGAACTCACCCAACAACCCTCTGGGCAAGGTAACCCTGCTGGCCACGCTGGGCCCTGGGAGCTGCTGGGCTGCTGCAGCCACATTCCAGCACAGCAGTGACTCAACCTGCCTCGCCACGAGGGAAATGGGTGCTGTGCTCAGTCTCCCGGTGTTTTTAAGCCTTGCCTTTTGTGCCAGCAGTCCTTTTAGACCACTGCAGCCAGCTCCTGCCCATCCTGGCGTGGGAGATGGTGCCGGGAGGACGCACACAACTCCTCAGGGACAAGCAGGGACAGGCAGGAAATGCTCCTGCTGTGTCTCTGCCGCACTCTGTGCCTGCTGCAGGTGTTCAGCCGCGGGGAGCTGGGGCTGATTGCAGAGCTGTGTGTGAAGCACGACGTGCTGTGCATCAGCGACGAGGTGTACGAGTGGCTGGTCTACGACGGGAAGCAGCACATCCGCATCGGTACGGGGCTGGGCACGGCTGGGCGGGGCTGGGGGCTGCTCGGGGCAGGGAATGGGGATTTCTCTGGCGACCCCTGGAAGCCCCAAGAGCTGCCTGCATTCAGAGCTGTACAGCCTCCAAACCAGGTCTTAAACAGAAGCTCTGACTTCAGAGCCAGTCAGAGGGGAGATCTAGAACAAAAATCCCCCTGGCTCCAGTGAAGCTGATTTTTTTCCACGCTTTGTAAAGCCACAGTTTTCTGAGCGTCTCTAGTTTCAGGAAATCTATTTCAACACGATTTCAGCCTGTCCTTCCAGCTGGAGTAACATGCCATCACCTTGATGCAGGGTGATGGTGCTTGGCATCTCTGAGAGCCCCTGGGGCTGGGTACCTGCCTGTGAAAATGCTTAATTAAAAGGAGATGCTTTTGAGAAACCTGGCTGCCTGCTTGGGATGTGCTTTGAGGCTCATCCAGGTGAAAGATGCCCTGTGAACACAAAAGATCACCGTGGATTATGGTGGACAGAGAGCTCCCACGTGCCATGAATGCAGCCCAGAAAGGAGCCTGCTGAGCTCTGCCATTGGGGTTTCTCTCCTTTCATTGCCAGCCAGCTTGCAAGGGATGTGGGACCGCACCGTGGTCGTCGGGAGTGCTGGGAAGACCTTCAGTGCCACTGGATGGAAGGTGAATGTCCCACGTGGCACCTCCTTGTGTCCCCATCTCTGTCCCTGTGCCATAGCACAGCACCAGGGACACTGCCACGCTCAGCTTTGAGCCTCAGGGTCTGAAAGTACCAGAGGTGCTTTATGAAAGTTCTGTTTAGAAAATACAATGAAACCAGCACAGGCACAGAAAGGGGAGCCTGAGCAGGTACCCAGAGACTCACCATGTTCCTCCTCCTCTCCTGGCACAGGTGGGCTGGGCTGTGGGACCTGACAGGCTGCTGCAGCACCTCCGTACTGTGCACCAGAACTCAGTGTACCACTGTGCCACTATTGCCCAGGTAAGGCAGCTCCCTGCACCTGGCTCTGCAATTCCCAAGCCCTCAGAGCAGGGGTAAGAGATGGTCCTCCTGCCCACAGCTGACCTGAAGGGCACACACAAGTGATTTGTGGTGCCCTGGAGAGCCTCCTTCCCCTCTCCCTACAGTTGCCCCGTGTCTGGGAGAAAGGGGGGGAGCCTGCCTGGGGTATATTCCTTATCTTGCATTGACAAACCCAAGGGGCAGTTCAGAGGGGCTGGAGGCAGAGAGCTCCCTAATCACCTGTGCATTGTGGCAACTTCAGTTCCCAAGAAAACCCTGACCATCTTCCCACTGGGCACTGGCTCCTCTCTCCTTCCAGGACGCCGTGGCTCAGGGTTTCCAGAGGGAGCTCATGCTCTATGGAAAACCAGAGAGCTACTTTGTCCAGCTGCCCAAGGAGCTGCAGCAAAAGAGAGACTGGCTGGTTCAGAGCCTGGACGGTGTGGGGATGAAGCCCATCATCCCTGAGGGCACCTACTTCCTGGTGGCAGACATCTCCCAGTTCAGTGAGTCACCTGCAGGGTGGGCTGGGTGTGGAGGGTGGTACTACTGCAGGGACAGGAACCTGCATAAACCATCATCAAAGCAGGGATGGACTGCATGGACCCCATGCAAGCTGCAAGGATGTGGGCTTGGGGCTCAGCTGAGGCACCTGGCAGCTGCCCCAGCCCCTGTCCTGCTGTGCTTCTCCTGCAGAATCTGATGTCCCCGATGTGCCCAACTCAGATGAGCCCTACGACTCCAGATTTGCAAAGTGGATGGTCAAGAACAAGGTAAAGGGGTCGGGCCCTTTGTGCTGCCTTTGCCCTGGGTGGGTTTGTGCCCACTGCCCTGGCTGTGCCCGCCCAAGCTCATGGCTGGGGGGCCTGGGGCTCACCCACACTGGGGCACAGCGGGCTGCAGGCCAGCCCCAGAGCAGGAACCCCAGCTCCACGTGCTTCCTCTCCCAGGGGCTTGCTGCCATCCCGCTCTCCACTTTCTACAGCGAGGCCCACAAGAACAACTACACCAATTTCATCCGGTTCTGCTTTGCCAAGGTGAGAGATGTGACAGCGCTGAGGAAGGCAAGGCTGGGAGTAATAATCAGGGCTGGTGTAATGAGAGAAATGCCAAGAAGAAATGCAGGATGTCCTGGGCATTGGAGCCTCACCATGGCATCCCAGCTGGAGCAACCACTCCCGCAGACACGTGAGCTGAGCTGGGGGCAGCAGATGTGCCAGGGCCCTCCTAAACTTTGTCCCATCAGCATCCTACATTTCTTGGCCAAGGAAGGGACTCTGCAGGTGCCCCTTTAGCTGCCCAGTGGCTGTGCCTGACTCATACTGAACCTGCAATGCTCCAGAATGAGAACAGGATTTTTGTGTCAACAATGGCTGCAGTGGGGGGGAATAGGATTAGCTGGGAGCCACTGACCAAATCTGTGGTAATTTTTTTAGGAGGAAGCTACACTGAAGGCAGCAAGTGACATATTGCAAAAATGGAAACAGGAGAAAACCAGCTCCTGAATACACTGACAGCGAACCAGGCTCTCCTTGGTCCTCATCTGCCCCATCTGCTCCTCTTCTTCACTTGCCTACAAACTTTGGTATGTTCTTACTACAGCACTTTCAACATTTTCTGCCAGACAAATGGTTAAGTTTTTCCAAACCCAGGGCCTGAGGGACATTTCCAGTCTGTGAAATGATTTCAAGGAGACTTCATGTGCACTGACAGTATTTGACATTTCTTACATGTAAAAACTTTGCTAATTGCTTCTGGGATGCATCCAGCAACACACAAGGTGAGGATGGCTCCTGGGACTTGTCTCACCACCAAAATCTGAAAAGGTGTTTCAGGACCTACCTTTGAGGCTGTGCTGGAGGGGTGTTGTGGCTTGTCTTGCTCCACATCCCACTCAGGGCAGCATTTCCAGCAGCACTCATGTTCCCACAGGACTGGACAGTATCACCAGCCATCAGTAAGGTGACTCCTGTGAACCTGACAGTTATAAAGCCAGTGAAATGACACTTCCCATCATAAACTGTTTTCCCACTGTTTTTTTCTGTGCATCTCTGGGGAAAATGACCACACAATTGGTTTCCCCCCAGGAAACAAGCTTTCACCAGTAGCCTGGCTATTGTCAAACCTTCCAAGTTAGTCCTGGCACTTTCTCAGGGCTTGGCATCATCGTCCAGGCTGCAGAGCAAAACCTTTTCTGACCTTTGACAAGTGCACACAGTGGCAGGGGAGGATGGGCACCATGGCCTTGGCTGGTCCTACTGCTGGTGGCCACCACAACCTCCCACCCAGTGAGCTGGTGGGGTAACATGAGCTGTTCTGGAGAGGTAATTCTTGCATCAGTGTCAATTTCAGCCTGGAAAAGAGTGTAAAACATCTTCATCAACCATGCCGGAGTTACCTGCAACAGACTGGGCAATGAGTGTTTGTAGCAGTTAAATTATTAAAGTGGAATTACTGCAGTCATGGAAGTGTCAATGTCTCTGTAATGACTACAGGACTGATGGAGCTCTCCTTGAGAGCTGGGTCCTGTGGTGATGGCTCCTTGTCTCACTCAGGCTGGAGGGGAGAGCTCTCTAGGTTTTCCATATTGGGCTGGTGCTGCCAGTCCCCTTGGAGGCAGAGCTGCATGGGCCAGCAGGAGAGAGGGAGGGAGGGAAGGAGACAAACAGCCACCTGCATCTTCTGGTGTCCCATCTCACCTGCTTGCTCAGCCTGCGTGGGTGAGGGTGCTGCTGGAAGTCCTTTTGCACCCATGCCTGTGCCAACCACGGGGAGAGTCTCAATCGCTGCAACAGAGAAAGAACCATGCAATTAGATTGTTAACGGGAAGGTTAATTACAACACCCCCACACGTGTGGGCTCTTACCTAGGCCATGACACAAGGTGCAAAGGGCAGGGTGCGTCTACCAGAAGGTACACAGGGCTTGTGCAGAGACACGCGGACGCGAGTACAGATTTTGTACAGACGTACAGACGGACGGACATCACGGGAATTGGGATCTGTCCCGGAGGCGCCCAGCGCTGTCCCGGGGGTCTCCCATCCGCCCGCCGGACGCGCCCGACCCTGCTTAGCTTCGCTGCCGCGCGGGCCGCTTAAACACCGCGCACGTGACCTCGGGCTCCTCCCCTGTGGGCGGGGCCTGCACGCTCCGGCCAATCAGCAGCGCGGGGGCGGGGCCGGCGGCGCGGGAAGATGGCGGGCGCGGAGAGCGGCGTGGCGAAGCGGCCCAAGGGCCCGCAGGTGGGCGAGGGGCGGCGGGACCGGCCCGCGACACTGAGGGGAGCCCGGGGCAGGCCCCGGCTCGGGGGGAGCCCGGCGGTCACGCGTGCTGTCCCCCGTAGGTGGAGGACAGGAAGGTGGACTGGCGGCGTTGGAAGCCGGAGAGTAAGGAAGGCCGGGCACACGCGGGGGCTGGGGGCGCTCGGAGCGGGCACGGCGCGGTGTTTAACGCCAGGCGCTGTTCTCCGTGCCAGGGAAAGCGGAGAAGAAGAAATGGAAGGAAATGAAGCTGCTGAAGAAACTGGAGAAACAGCGGCTGCGAGAGCTAGCAGAACAACAAGCCCAGACGCAGGAGGAGCAGAAGGAGGACAGAGGTGATGCCGCTGTGACCCGGTGGGGAGAGCTGGGTGGAAGGGGCTAGAAAACCTGGGTGTTAAAAGGCAGTCAGTGTTTCCTATCGATAGGAAAGGTGTTACTTCATAGATCCGATGCGGATCAGTCCAGCTGCCCATAGAGGCACGGACACTGTGCAGCACCCACTGCACCAGAGATCTTTAATCACAGAAAACCCGTGAATAAATCCAAGGAAGAGAAGCTGCTTTTCCCGCAGCACGAGCGCAGCCGCAGCGGTGACTGCGGCGCTGCACCCCGCCTGCGGCGGCTCTGTCACGTCTCTGCTCCCCAGGCCGGCGCCACACGCTGAGCGTGGCGCTGCCCGGCTCCATCCTCAACAACGCGCAGTCGCTGGAGCTGCGCTCGTACCTGGCGGGACAGATCGCCCGGGCCTGCGCCGTCTTCTGCGTGGATGAGATCGTGGTGTTCGACGAGCAGGGAGAGGACGTGAGGTACGGCGAAGACTGAAGGAGTGGGGGCAGCTGTACGAGCTAGAAAAGAGTAGAAGGTGTCTTACCATTAACGGGCCACAGCTGTGTCCAGTAAGGATGAGAGGTACACAAGAGGGGGTTGCTGCCCCAGAGTCAGTGGCAGGCTGCTGGCCATGCTGTGAAAAGGAAGGGTCAGGTGGCCAGTGAGGGACAGAGAAGGTGAGCTGCTGTGCAGGGGACAGACAGGGTCAGGCTGTGTGTGAGGGACAGAAAAGGTAAGCTGTTTTTCACTTGGACCTGTCCCTGGTTAACTGGCCAAGCCATGCAATCCTGGGGCATCCAGTGCAGTAGCATCCAACTGCCAAGACACATTAATACATAAAGATCAAAAAAACAAAACTGAGAAAGGTAGATAGTTTATGGAGAGAGTTCCAAGGATGATTTGTTAAGAGACTGCCTCTGGAGCAGCCAGTTTACAAGGGTTAGAGGGGAGGGATGTGCTGCTATTTTCAGATGAAGAAACAAGGCTTGGTCTTCTGGAGACGTGACCAATCTCATGCTGAGTTAAAAAGCTGCTTGCTTTCACTTTCAGGAGCGTGGAGGGGGATTTTGAAGGAATTGGGAGAAAAGGCAAGGCTTGTGTGCAGCTGGCTCGGATCCTGCAGTACTTGGAGTGCCCTCAGTAAGTTTGCTTGTCTCTGTACTCCTTTGAGTCACAACAGGGCTAAATTGAGATCCAGATTCCTTAAAAATACCTTTTCACATTTCACTTTTCTCTGGTGACAGGTACTTGAGGAAATCCTTTTTTCCAAAACACGAGGACCTGCAGTTTGCAGGTAAGATGCAGTTGTCTCTCTCCTTCCTGAGCTCTGGCTTGTTGTGTGTGGGACAGCCAGGACTCTTCCCCACTTTGGTGCTGGCCCTGAGAGGGAAGGAGCAGGGGAACACCTGCAGCTGTGTTTTTCCCCCAGCACCTCTGCTCTGTGCTGTTCTAGGGCTGCTCAACCCCCTGGACACCCCTCACCACATGCGGATGGACGAGGACTCGGAGTACCGGGAGGGCGTCGTGCTGGACCGGCCAACGAAGCCAGGCAGAGGCTCTTTTGTTAACTGTGGCATGAGGAAGGTGTGTCTGTTACCCTCAGATGCCCAGACAACTTCCCTTGTCTCTCTGGCAGATGTGAAGCAGGCAGGGTGGGCAGTGCTGGGTTTCTGAAGGCTGCAGTGGGCTGCCAGGGGTTTATGGCTGTTTCTGTCTCGTTTGTGGCTTCCCAAGCCCCGTCAGGCCCTGCACATTCCAGCAGGTCATTGCTTTACTGCTGCAGCTGAACCTTGGAGTAGCAAAATAAGCTTCAGACTGCTGACCAAGCCCCACACACAGAGCTCCTCATTCCAGCTCCAGGCCAGAATAGACCCCCATTTCTTCAAAGGATTCCCTTCCTTCCCCACTTTCCCCACTCCTTCCAGAATGTCTGGTGCTGATGGTGACTGTCACTGCAGGAGGTGAAGATTGACAAACAGCTGAACCCTGGTCTGCGAGTCACCGTGCGCCTGGAGGAGCCCCAGAATCCAGGTAATCCATGGCTCCAGTAGCATCTGTAAACTTGAGCCTGCAGGAGCTGGTCCTTCCATAAGCCAGTTTTGAAGGTACTCAACAGTTCTGCATGTTCCTTCACTCCATACACAATTTAATAACATCCTTACCCTGCCTCCCTTGATTACTGGAAAGAACTGTCATCTCTTTGCCCAGCAGTAAGCAACCCAAACACACTCACAGGCTTTCCAGAACTCACTGAATTTCCAGAATGCTTTTTCACATTCTGGAAAAAGAGAGGGTGGTGTTTCACACCCAGTCAGTGCCCTGTTCCAGGATAAACTGCTGGCTGTGGCTGGTCAAATCTCACCAAATCACAGGGCCTGTTGAACCTCTTTGCTTTCTTTCAGAAGCCAAAGTGCGGAAAGGCACCGTGGTGTCCTCGCACCACCCCCGCGAAGTCTCAGGCTTGTACTGGGGTTACAGCGTCCGCCTGGCCTCCTGCTTGAGTGAGTACCCACAGATTCTCTGCCTGGGCTTCCACACCAGCCTCAGGCCTACTGGCTGCAAGCATCTCTTTGCTAGAAATCCCCTTGTCTGAAGGGCAGCTTAGGCATGCAGCCAGCAGCATGTGGCAGTCAAATTTTAGGGCCGAAGTGAGGCATGAACCACACCAGTCACCCTCCAGGACTCTGCCCTGTAACCTCCACTCACCATTGCTCCAAATGGCTGCACCAACAGCAAGAGATGAGTTGGTGCCCTTCTCTGACATCCCACTCATGCACATCGGAGCCAGCAGTGGAATTTGAGTTCAAGAGCCCTGGAAAACTCTTTTCCTATCTTCTGGTTGATTGGACCTTGTAGGAAGACTGTAAGCTGTTAGGGGGTGGTTCCTGGCACCTGTCTTGAGCTTTGAGGAGAAGGATGTGGGAGACTCTTGCAGCAAGGGAATTACATGGGAAAGAGGAGTCATTCTGTCTCCAGATGCGCTTTTGGCACTGTAAGCAACTCCTTCTGCTGCCACCACTCAGCCATGGAGTGTTTTAGTCCAGAAGGCACATGGGTGAGGACATGGCAGCAACCCCAAACTCTGTTTTCCAGGTGCTGTCTTTTCTGAGTGCCCATTCAAGGAAGGCTATGATCTCTCTATTGGGACCTCAGAGCGGGGCAGCTCCGTGGACCAGGTCACTCTGCCCTCCTTCAGGTTTGTGTCCTGCCTGCTTGGCCCCACTCAGAACTCCCAGTGAGGCTGGTGCAGGCAGCAGAGCAGGGGAAATACCCCAGACCAAGGCCAATTCTTTTCCTGTTCCTCTGGAGTTGGTAGCAGGGACTGTCACAGTGGCCAGATGCCGTGGGGCTTTGGTGGGGAAGCAGCTGCAGCAACAAACACAGCTCTCTGCTTCAGCAGCACACAGGAGCTTGGATGCAGACCCACACAGTCTGCCCTCTCACCCTGTCCTTGTGCTCTCCCCAGGCATGCCCTTGTTGTATTTGGAGGCCTTGAGGGCTTGGAAGCTGGGGCTGATGTGGACCCAAACCTGGAGGTCACCGACCCGAGTGTCTTGTTTGATTTCTACCTGAACACGTGTCCTGGGCAGGGCAGCAGAACCATCCGGACAGAGGTAGGGCTGCTGGCGCTGGCTGTGCCCAGGGCAGGGACACACAGGGCCCAGCTGTGCTCTGACTGGCCTGGCTCTGCTGCAGGAAGCACTGCTGATCTCCCTGTCTGCGCTGAGACCACACATGGAGAAGGCTGTGAAGACACCCGACAGCTGAGGGAAGAGAAACCACTGACCTTGCCCTTGGGGAGGCAGCTCTTCAAATGTGGGGTGCTGGGCAAGTCACTCCAGGAGCCAGGCAGGACCAAGGCACAGTGTGACTGGAGCTGGCAGAGCTGCCCGACCAGGAATTCACTGCTGCTGGGAGCAGCAAGTCTGTGCCCTCCTGCCTGCTTGGTCTAGCCAAGGGCTGCTTGCTGCTTCCCAACAGCTGGCACGAGCCTGGCAGCAGACTTGGTCTCAGCAACTCGGACATCTGGGGTGGGAATAAAGCAGCATGGAACCTCAGTTGCTGTAAAATCCACGTGTGTCTTGGTGTAGGCACACTGAGTGCCTCTGGAGTGATGTGGCCTTCAGACTGAAACAAAGTCAGAATTTATCCTTATGCCAGGAAGTTGATCCTGCCTCAGCTTGACTTCCCCCAGCCTCCCTTCAAGGCTTCATCTTTCCAAAAGCAGGAAGGGCTGGAGCTTCAGTTGAGCCTCAGCACTAGAACACATCATCCCATTACAGTCTGGCTCCATCTGAGATGCCTTAAGCTCTGCCTGCAGTGAGCTCAGACAGGAAAGCAGCTGGAAAAGTTGGCTGCATCCTCCCCTGCTCCTGCTGAGACAGTCAGAGCTTTGGTGAGAGCAGATAAGAAACAACCATTACACGGGTGTTCAAAGCTTTACTGCTAAAACCATCTTCTGAAAGAAAACAATAGTACAGTTCTTTGGCCACGGGAAGGCAGGAACTTCTCCTCTCCTCCCTTGGCACCCATCTTGCTCCCCTTCCCTGCTAAACAGCATTACTTGGTGACTTCCCTTTGTGCCTGAGTGAGCCTCACACAGCTCCAAGGCAGCAGTGGATATGGGGCAAATCCTAGAGAGTATCCTACTACAGTGTCAGGTGCCCCTGAGCCTCCTGCAGGACCACTCTGGAGCCCTGCTGTATGTCTGTGTTTCAGTCAGATACAAGGGGAAGGGCAGAGAGAAGCACAGGTTTGAACCTTAATTCCCACATTTACAACTGCACAAAGAACTGTGATTCTGCAGGTGCCTGCCAGTCCCCTGCCAGGGGTTACCTGGATTTGTTCTAGTTACAGTTCAGTGCTTTCCAGCTGTGATGGCTTTCAAGTTACTTGTTCTCCTGAGGATGTTTGGGACAAAGAGGAGCCCTGAGGCTCGCTCAATGCTCTCAATGGGAACCAGGAAGCGTTCCAGGGGGATTTTCTCATCCACAGGGCTGTTGGGCATCACGTAGGAGCGCAACTCAATCTCCCCACTCTCCTTTTCCAAGATGAGCACCTTGAAGAAATGGGTGGGGACAGCCACGTTGTTCTTCCCAATCACCTGGTACTTCACATACATCTTCCCATCGGCCTCCATCCTGCACCAACAGCAACATCCCAGGTTATCTCCTAGCTTGGTGTCACTCCAGCCCCTCGGTCCTCCAACACCCCCTAAGTAAGCCCCCACCCAGAGCAGGCAGCAGCTCTGCTCCTGCAGCAGGGCTGTGAAACATGGCTGGGGCAGAGGCTATGTGACATGGTGAGGGTGAGCTGTGCATTGGGGCTGCTCCTAAATCCCCTCCCTGCTGGCTCTCTTTAACAGAGTTTCCAAGCTATTTCCTGCTGCTGAAGAGATCTCAACATGAAACAGCTGCTCTTTGGTGCTATGTGGAGATCTCTGAAAATAAAGTTGTGTCCTTAAGTGCAGAAGTCCATGATATAGAGCCTGAAAGCTTTATTCTGCAGGGAGGGGGTCTGCAGTCTAATCTGGTAATCAGCTAATCTATTAAATTGATTAGGACTGCAAAAAAAACCAAGCTGGTTATACTGCAGCTCAAGAATCCTACTTCACTCATTAAATAATCATCTGGATGGGAAATACATAAACTAATCCTAATCCTAAGAAGGTACCTTTCCACAGAACCTGCACAGCTAGTCTCACCTACTGAGAGGGCCCTTAGTAGATGCCTCCCATCTGGTCCCTCAGCATGTGTTCCTTTGCAAGCACAATACATTTTTTGGGTGCCAGTCCAGCTCAGCCCTCGTGTTTACCTGGGCAGGAAGAGAGGTCCTGTGCAGACATAGACATTCCTGTTGTTTTTTGCCAAGCTTCTGCAGTACTTCTCAAGGTTATTCCAGGCATTCTGGTTTAAATGAGGATTCTAAAAACACAACCAGTAGTCAGTTGCTGGGGTATTTCTTCACTGTTCAGAGTAACACCACCTGCCTTTTCTGTAACACATCTCACAGAGCCCTAAGCACTTTCCATACGAGATCTCCACAATCACCTCTGCTCTGGGAGCTGTGACAGCCCGGTTTGCACACCCAAGGACCCACTGCCTAAGGCTGCAATCTTTTGCAAGCGTTCGTTCAATTCTGCTCCTGACAGGAGCTGCCCTGAAAGGGGTCTCTCTTTCGTGGCTTGAGAGGCACCCAGAGGCAGGTGCGTTTGCAGGATCCCTGTCGTTAAATTTAGCAGGAAATCCGGCACCTCCGAGTGACTTTGGCCCCTCTCTGCCTGAGCTGCCGCAGCACAAACACCGCGGCGCTGCCGGGGGGCTCCCGCAGGAGCAGCGGCTGCCCTTGGACGCGGGCAGCTCCGGCTCCCCCCGCGGGCCTCGGGCCGTACCTGCGGGGCGACGTTGCTCAGGTAGAAGGTGTCCCGCATGGCCTTCTGGCTCCACCTGTGGTTGGCGGCGGCCGCCAGGTGCCCGCGGTCGAAGCCGCTGCCGCGGTAGTCGGCGTTGGTGGCGCGGTGATACTCGTGCACCGAGTCGTCCTCCTGGAAGTCGCAGGCGGCGCGGTCGGAGGCGCCGCTGAGCGTGTCGCGGTTGAGCTGCTCGATGACCCAGAGCGCGCTGCGGCTCCGCGGGTCGTAGCACAGCACGTAGGACTCGCGGCTCCGCAGCTGCGCCAGCCCGGGCAGCCCGTACTTGCTCAGCTCGGTGCGCCCCGAGCCC
>VXBQ01005797.1:195494-206643 GCA_013400175.1 Phainopepla nitens
GGTGAGCGGCGGGCGCGCCGCCATCCCGGCACCGCTCTGAGGGGAAACGGGCGGGACGGGGGACACGGGGGACACGGGGGACACGGCGGACACGGCGGACACGGGGGACACGGGGGACACGGGGGACACGGCGGACACGGGGGACACGGGGGACGCCCGCTCCCACCGCCACCGCGAGCGCTCGCAGCTGCGCTGGCACCCGTGCCAGCTATTCCAGGGGAAAGCAAAGCAAAGCCACCGCGAAAGGAGCTGGCGGTGGAGGAGCCTGGCTGGTTCCCCAGGGCTCTCCGCAGCTCGCCGTGCTGCTCTCACTCCCATGGACACCGCAGCTGGAACCTGGAGCAGCCCCAACTCCGACTCACGCAACAGGAGAGGTTTGCACAGACATCAGTTTAGTTCAAGGAAACGTTATAAAAACAGTGTTTGAAAAAAGAAGCATAAAAGAAGGAGTTTCAAAGTGATGAAATGTTCACTACACCCTTTTCTGGCAGTTCTTCCCAAAGAAAGTGGGAGAAAAAAAGTGTTATCTGTTCCTTTCTTTCGGAAAGGGCATTTTAGAAGACTGCTCAAACAGCTAAAACAAATCACTGACATTCCTTAAGGAAAAACAGCCTCTGATTCCCAAGCACCCCAGACTCCCCCAAAACAACTTCTGGCCTTCATTCTGCTTGATGCCAAACTGCAAATAATTCTAGGTCAGGTCACAAAATTCAAACTCAAAATCAGTCTCCTGACTGACCACCACCAGCAACTTCATCTACCTCACTGGCAAAGCCACAAAGTTCTACAAAGCTTGAACTGCAGTGAGGTGCAGGTAGAGCAGACCTCTCCTTCCCAGGGAAGGCTCATCTCCTCCCACATCCAGGAGTGTCCTGTTTTCCCTCCCAGCTGAAGCTGATTTCCCTTTCCCGTGTCTGGCAGTAGTCCTGCCTGTGAGGAACACACAGTAAAGAGCTATTTAAACATCCTCTGTTCAAGTCCCTGTGAGATAATGGCTCCCCAAGGCACCCCAGGCTAACACCTCCCACCCAAGATCAGCTCTTCCAGCAGGTCAGGATTGTAAGAAACCAGAAGCAGAAACATTTCAAGGCTGGAGCAGGTGTTACTTGGCCACACAAGCAAGGAAACACCAGTTAAGTTAGCGTCTCACTTCAAGAACAACAAAAATAAATCACCAAAAACCTTTGAGGAATGAAGCCAAGGGAAACATGAGGAGATTCGAAAGGTTAAGAGTTTCTTTTGTCCCCTCAGAAAATCTGGTTTTGCTCTTAGAGATAGGAAAGTCTTGGAAGAAAGAAATAGATGTCCCAAGACAATGAGAAGTACCACTCCTTTCAACAGCAGGACAGAAGTTCTATCACACAGGAAGGAAATAAGCAGGAATATAAAACAGCTTTTTATGTACAGAACAGCCTGTCTGGACATTTCAAAGTTGTTGCAAGCTCTGCCCAAATAACTCGATAGGTTTGGCAGCCATAGTTTGGATAAGGCTACAGAATTTATCCCAGAGATCCTTTCCAGCAACCAAATCTCACTGTATCCTTTTAAACCACTGCCAACTCCTTTCAAAAGCATTCACTGACACCCCTGAAGCAAGGTGACACAACACAAGCCCTCAGACACCTAGGAAGGGAGGAGACATCATGACACCTGTAGTGCCACCTCCCCTGTGCCTTCTCCAAGTGAGATGGTCACCCTCAGAGCCCAAAGCTGTGCTGAAAACGTGCAGAAGTTCATCTCCAAATAATGCTTCCATCCTGATTTGCCTGCTGCCTGTGAGAAATTCCAGCATAAGGAAACCCTGCACGTGCCAGGGGAACTCAGAATGAACAGCCCAGCACAGGTATTCAGGGAGATGAGAGCAGAGTTTGTGCATGGAATGGGAAAGCTTCAGCAGTATTTATAGCAGTTCTCAGGCAGAAGTGTTTGGAGCAGGTACAATTCTGCCTAGGAGTGGGACCCTCTGGTTCTACATTCATAGAGAAAATCCCAGGTGGCTCTCTGACCACATGAGGTCTGGCCAACAGCCTCCCTAGTGCAGGTAGCCAAGAGCTGAGACATAAGACCACCTGGAACAGCTCACAAAGAACATCCATCCAGTGGCTAGAGCAGCCAGGATGCTTCATCACACTGCTGTCCTGGTCTACTTGTTCCATTTTTCTTGGAGGAAAACTATACCCTCAAGCAAAGATTGCAGCAGAGAGGGATACTGTTGCCACAGGTATTAATTACAGATTGCTTTAAACCTTAAATTGCTCTTGCAACACAGCAGCAACACATGGCTGCACAAGTGGTACTCCAGAATCTTCTCAAGAGGCAGAGACTGCTTGGGATTGCCAATAAGAACGTGGGTACGTGCACCAACCTGTCCTGCCATCTTCCCATGCACCTTGGTGAGAATTACAGCAGCCTGTGAAGGCCTTCAGTGAAGGAAATAACAGCAGTAAAAAAAGCTGAAGGCTGCCAGCATCCCTCCTGCTAGGGCAAGTCTAGGCCAGCAGCAGCTTAAGCAGATCTTACAAGGACTGACTGACCTTTAACAAATCAACACCCATAAATACCAAAAACTGCAGTGTCCAACAGCAGAGGTGAGCCAGCACAGTGCAGAAAGAAAGGGAAAAGCACGCTGGATTAGTGTTCACTCAAGAGCTTCTGCACCACACAAGAACTGGGTGCTGGCAGTTTCTGTCTCTGAGGATTAGGGTTTCTGCTCAGCTCAACACTGGCAGGTCAGCAGTTCTCCCTGTGCTTTGTCTCAGTCCCTGTTCACCTGAGCACACTGGACCATATCTGAAGTGCAGCAGTTTCCTTTCCCTCTCAGGAGGAACAAGTGTCCAAGTCAGGACTGTGACTCCAGCAGGACCAGGACAGAACAGTGGATCAGCCCCAGCAGTCAGCTCATGACAGATGTTTGTATGCCTGCTGGACTGTGCTAGAGAAGGACTCCTACTGCAGATCAGAAGTGTCTCTTCCTGGCAAGAAGTAGTGTGAGACAATACCAAGGTTACTGTGACCACATCTTAATGCAAGTAGTATTATTTAAGCCACTGAGGCAGAAAACTCCAGTTCTGTGCCTGTATAAGCCCCTAAATACATCTGTCTTCATTGCACATGATTAGGTGTCCATTTCTTGTGTTTCAGAATCCTGATTGTAGCTGGATATGTTCCAGTTCAGAGCAGTGTGAGGCCTCCCTGCAGCAACAATCCTGCTGTAAGGCTGTGCGTGGTAAGGCTTGACTTGGAACTGCACTTCACTGGGGGATTAAAACCATCACAGTCCTGCTTTCAAGGAAACCTCGTTGATAAGGCAGCTCTGGATTCAGGCAGTTTGAGTGCACAAAGCCACCAGCTGTCACCATGTCCTCCCACCTCAGCTTCCCAAGTCTCTTTCCCAGTCAAAGGAGTGCAAACTGCCGGGCGACCTTCACCAGAAAGTGATGCAATCTTCTTCCTCCTCACACACCTCAGGGATGGCCAAGTGCAGACACAAGGGAGGAGAATCCAGAATCTACCTGAATGGCAGAAAGTGTGACTTCACTGGAATACATTCTATTCACAGGAGGAAGATCCTTCTATCCTCACCCACCAAAATTCACTGGACTTAAGTCTGTCCTTTCCCCATCAGAAGTTACTCCGTGTGTTACTTCCACAAGACAGGAGTCCATCTCTTCATGGATATGCAGACAGAAGGTTTCTTTCTCCCCAAACTGAAAGTCATTAAAAAAAGATACAAAGAACTGCTTTTGGCAGCAGAGAGGCATTTGAGATGTGGAAAAACCTGGAGTGCAGGACCCAAGTAGATGGGGAAGTAATCAGTCCTTGACCTAATAAATAGAATAGAAGGAAGTCTTCAAGGTGGCCAGTAGTCCTAACAAAAACTGAAGTCTTGCAGAGGCCAGTAGGAGCTTTAGTGCTCCACACTGCAAGAGGCCATCTCCTGGGATCCACTGCCACACAGTTCTCTGACACCTTTTGTTAGGCCCATAGACTATTTGGAATCTTGAAGCTCCTTTGCCTTCTTCAAAATCAGATGAACATCAGAGATAGGATAATCCTATGACAAAGAAACAAAGTGATTTCAGTGACTTCTCAGCATTCTTGATGCAGATTGTTTTGCTTAAGCAAGGCAAACCTTGACAACAAAGGTCTGGGCCTATTATAACACATTGCCAAGTTCAGTTACTCCTTTAACAGCTACAGTTTCCTGTTTTGTAACTGATCAAACCTCAATACCCTTTGCTGTTGGTTTTTTTCACTTTGTCCTCCAAGGGCACAGTAACCTCGCCTGCCACAGGGCTCTCTCTCATGCCAGAGAGTTTTATCAAAGCCAGTATCTTGCACAGCCCAAAGCAGGAACTGGCAGAAGGTGAGATATCCAACTATGCAGTGCAGACGTTTCCAACCTAAGGCTTTCGCAGATCTCAGAACTAAATAAAACCCTTTGGCCAAAAATTTAGCAGTGTGACATAAGGTTTTACATCTTTGCTTGAAATTATTCATTTTTTTTTAGCAAACCAAAGCAACATTAGAAACCTCCAATCTATGATAATTTCTCTGTAGGGTAGAAAGGGGGCATGTGCTAAAGACTCCCACTTCCAGTTATGAGAGTGCTGTAAGATCCCTGCAGATTTTCCTGCATGCAAACATCACGAATGTGGTACTTGTCTTGAACCAGGCATACCCTCCCACCCTCTCACATACTGTCATCCTCTCTCACAGTACTATTTTAAGACTTTTCCAATTGCTCTCTGCACCCACTCTATTTAATTCTCACCTGTAGCAGCCTCATGTTCAGAGTGAAGTCTCCTTCCAGCAACTGATCCCGGATGAGTCTGAAAGACGGAAATTATCCCAGCTACTTTTGACTCTTTCCAAAAAGACTTTAAAACCTATTCACCAGATGCCCTCAGACATGCCTAGAGAAGACTCCTGGATCCGTGGGAGTGAAGAGGAGGAAGGCTGTGTGTGTACTTACGTCAACATGGCACAGCAGACGAGCAGGAGGAAATCGAAGCGCTTGTCGTCAGCGAAGAGGGAGTCCCAGATGCGGATGACATCTGGCAGCAGGAACTCTTGGGACAAGAGCAACGTCAGCCAGCGGAAGGCAAAGAACTGGGGTTTGATGTTCTGTTCTTGCTGTCAGACAGGCACCAGGCAAACAATGAACACCTGCTCCCGGCCAGTTCCCTACAGGCAAGAGGTGCACCCCGTGTTTCCACCCCCGCCTCCTCCCCAGCACCGCTCCAAGCTCCCAGCTTGTCCTGCAGCAGCAGGAAAACCTCTGCATCCTCTGGAGACTCTCCCACTCAGCCTTGACTGAGAGACTTTCAGTGCAGCCACACTTCACACCTACAGCCAAGCCAGAAAATGCTTCTCTGTCCACAACATGGAGTAAAGGAAACATTTCTCCCTAAAGGCGCTATTTGTGTTCCATTAAACCTGCCAAGTAATTTAAAAATTCCCATTTCAAGAGCATTTTATGTGAAAAGCTGCAGCCCTCCCCTGCTAGCACAGGCACTGTTTGTCAGGATTTCCTCTCCTTTCCAGAGCCCTTGTATTTATCAAAAGGTTTACTATTCACAAAGAGAAACAAAGATGGAACAGAGTTCACACTGATGGTCAGTAAAACATACTGTAAGCACCTTTAGCCTGAAGCTTTCCTGTGTTCTGATGTTAAATCCAAGGTAGCATAAGTTTAATCAAGGTCAAACAAGTTCAGGATTCTGCTGATGTTCTTAAGGACCAGCTGCTGCATGACCAAGACCATTTCCTGCCAGCTAAACATTAAGTAGTTTTTCTCCCCACTGAATCAGCTACCAGCCAACACTGTGGGCTGTGTCACTGTGCTGACAAACTATCTTCTGGATTATAGAAGAAAAATATCCTGACTTTTCTAGATGGAAAAACATCTCAGTGTAATTTGGTCAATGTTGCAGTAACAAGAAGAGCTCTCCCTTCCAAAGTCTCCCTTGGACTTTCACACCCAATGGACTGCAAGACTGAAGATGTTTGTAATGAAAGCTGCCTTCTACACGTTCTACAAAACTCACACTAACCCAAAGCACTTGAAAACCTTTGAATGAAAGGGAACAGTATTAATTTGGCCGGCGGGATCATCCAGCTCTCTGGATTTCACTTTTCCTTTGGAATGTGCTCCATGGAGTTTAAGTCAGTGCTGTCAAGGCAGCCAGTGGCAATAGAAGGGTGTATGTGCAGCGTGGGGGATGGTTTTTGTTTTGCTCTTAAAAGCAGAAACTATTTCTGGAACCTGGAATGCTGCAAAGCTCTACAGCAAAACCCATGTTTTGACTGGTTTTACAAGAGAGTAAAGACTCCAGCTCCAGCTATGCAGGTGACCAAGGATCATGGCCAAGTCCCTTCTGACTCCCAGCTGGCAGCTGTGCAACAGCCACATTTTGCTTTCAGAGGCAGGCAGGGGAGGAGAGCCCTGCTGTGTCAGCTTGCTCTGGGCTCACTCCAAGGAGAAGCAGTTTCAGCTCACAGGTGAGAGTCTCTCTGCCTCACAGGCAAAGCCCTTCATGCACTCTCTGTGTTCTACTCAAGCAAAGTTTAACAAAACTGACATTCATGTACACTGTTAAGCCACTCCTCACATCCCACCCAAGACCCAGAGAAACACCTGGCTCCTCACCAGTTTCAAATACAGCTCCACATCTTTTTCCTTCAGGGTGGAGTACACCTTCTCCATTTTGTAGGTAATACCACACTGAGAATCATCCAGGCTCTTAATGAAGTTGTCCCGAATTTCAGCCATTAGATTGGTAAAGCAGAAAAATGTGTCTGCTTCAGCATGTTCTGGGGAAAGAAAATAAGAACATGAGAGAATAGAGGAAGCCTCACTGAGAGAGGTACAGAGCTATAAAATCGTCCTTGCTCCATAATCTAGTTGCTGTGTTGGATTTGAGGAGTAGATCCCACCAGATCTTGGCTTGCTTGGTCTGGGTCAAGGCTAGACAACATTTTTTTTTTCAAACTAGAAACATCTACAGAGCCACTGCAGATACTAACCCTGTGTCCAACATAAGGTCTTCATGACATGAGGTCACAAAACAGTTATCTATGCCCAAGAACATAATCTGCCACCAGCACACACCCTCAGAGCTCCTGTGAAGCAGAAGCAACAGGCAAAGCCCTTCCTTTCCACTTCTTCCTTAGCAGCTATATATAATACAAAGAAACAAGAGCTTCTAAGGGCATTTTAACAAACAAACGAACAAAAATTGCTCAAAAATCCTCACTTCCCATGTCCTCACCACTCCAATCCCATTCAGCTCCTACCAATTCCCCAAAACTCCTCATGCCACGCAGAGAAGCTGCACTACCACAGCTACTTGCTGAGCAGCCTAAAGGCTTCCTCACCTTTCCATTCACTGTTAGGGTCTGTAGCAAAGGTGTAGTA
The DNA here is from genome assembly GCA_013400175.1 of Phainopepla nitens. Lineage (NCBI taxonomy): Eukaryota > Metazoa > Chordata > Aves > Passeriformes > Bombycillidae > Phainopepla > Phainopepla nitens. The sequence continues at coordinate 202,915 of VXBQ01005797.1, forward strand.
AAGAGGCCCCACAATTTCATTCATGCCCTGGACATAGGCTATCCCAGGGTTCAGCTTGGCATAGATGAACAGGATCCTCTCCACCACCTCCCAGTGAGCTTCGCAGCCGTTGGGCAGAACCTCGTACTCGCTCAGAGAGCTGGGGGTGGTTTTAAGAGGGGAGCTCACCTGGAAAACAAGGCTGAATCAGGCTAACCAACTGGCACAGATCCTTTAGCACATGTGCCAAGCTTGGCTTTTAACACACGTGAAGATCTGGGCTGTTTACACCACATAAACCAAGACAAGCAAGTCTGGGAGCACACAGGCAGAGAAGTCCTGGTGCTGGCTGTCCCTGAAGAACAAAGCCTGCAGCAACACACAGTTCCCTCTGAATCATTGCCCCATGTGATCTCACACAGTGAAAACCACAGCAGTTCCACTTCTTTGTTAGTAGTTTGAGGGAAGGGTATTGATGGTTGTGGGAGAAGCCACCTTCCTCAACAGCACGTGTGCTGTAACACCCATGAAAGGGGAAAGAAACTACATATTTTAACAGATACTCAGCTCTTCTTCAATTCCAGGTTTGAGATCCAGTTCTGGAGGATTACAGAAATTCGTAGTAAAATCACACTGAATTAACCCTTCAGTGTTTTGTTGCCGTACAGGAAGGCATATATCAGGCATAAAATAACATAAAATAAAACAACAAATTCTACCAGAAGTCAGGTAAAAACAATCCTTAAAATGAAACACACCTATAATTCCCTACAGTCTATCAGACACTGGTTCTACAGCGCCCAGCCCCAAGAACGCTCAGTATCTGCTGGGGGGTTTCCTTAATTCCACTGCACAAGCAGAAACAGAGAACAGCCCAAGAATCACCCTTCCCCTTCCCAATCCGAGAGCTTGCCCTGTGACGAGGCCAGCCCCAAGGAAGGCAGAGCTCACATTTGTCACCCCACTGCGGTTTCGTGCCACCGTCTGCGACTTGAGCGTGGTCTGCTCCACGCGCCGGCGCAGCGTCTCAAACTCGTTCTGGGGGTCCAGGATCAAGAGGCAGGGATAATCCGTGGGGCGCTGGAAAAAGGCCATGTCAGGGTACAGCCTCCTGGGATGGACAGAAGGAAATCAGGGACAAGGAGGAAGTACGTGCCCCACGTTGAGTGGGAGGCTCGGTTTAATATTAAACTTCGTTTTCAAAGTGCAATTTGTTGACTAAACCTCTCGGGTTCAGAAATCTGAGTTGTTGTGCCTCACCTGACATCTTTGTCTATCTGGAGGAGCACCTCGTTGTCCTTGAAGTACGTGTTCCATCGACTGTCTGGATTTGGATTGAGGGGCTAGAGAGAGAAACAAGAGAAACAGAATATCTGTGTTTCACACATATCAAAATCCTCAGTAAACATACAGTGATTTAGCATTTCTGCTGGCACTCTGCCATCAGCACAATCTGAGCTCATCAGGGTCATTTTTTCTCTCACATTTTCAATCCTTTTTCACTTGTCTCTTCAAGAGTTTGCTCCCAAATCAGGTTCGGTTTTTGTTTTTTTTCCTCTGTTAACAAGATTCCTGACTGCAGCCCCAAAGCTGTGCCATGGAGATGGTATTTGGGCTTAGGGTAAGAGTTATCCACCCACCCAGTACTTTGATGTAGTGGTTCTTCTCTCCACACCAAGATCCACACAAAGTTAACAACTAACCAAGAAAAAAACAGCAAGCTACATTCCAAGGGATTCAAAGATCACTGTGACCTGCCTGTGTGGTTTTACAGACATGCCAGTTTTACACCACCAAGGCTCCAGAGATCACAGGGGGGCAGGTGACTGCAGGGGAGTGAACGCTCAGAATGGTCATGGGAGCAGCTGTATCATTTTACAGTCTCTTCTGATCAGTTACTTCACTCACTCCTCCCACACACACACTCCTAACAGCACTTTCAGAGAAGGAAAAAGCCAAGGCATGCAGGGAATAGTCTGTAAAAAAAAAAAAAAAACAACTCAGCAGCATTACTAGAAATAATCAACTCTCCTGCCTTCCACACCACAGTCCAGCCTGACTCTCCTGCTTCTTTTCTGTCCTCTGCTCTGAATCCACTCATGGACCCAACTTCCCACGGGAGCATCTCATGGCTCCAGGAACCTCCTGTGAGCCTCTCCCTTTCCCTAGGAGACCCACAGCCAGGGCAGGCAGCCCCAAAGGGCAGGAGGAGGCAAGTGCCCAGCTGGGAACAGCTCTCTACAGAGCTACTGGTGCCTCGCCAGTAATTCACACTCCAAGCTACCATGACAAAAGTGCCAGGCTGGCACCTGGGAACCATCCCTCCCTCTGGCAGGGCAGACAACAGAGCCAGGAGCAGCCCAGGGGGCCAGAAAAATCCCCACGGAATTTTCTGCAGCACAAAGGCTTAACAACACTTACGTGATCTTCTAAGGTCACATCTTCCCTTGAAACACCCAGGTTGGCCTTGGCAATCCCAGGCTGGATAATCATCTCTTTTAGGAACTGGGAATACAGATCCCTTAAAGAAGGAAAGAGGAATTTGCAATGAGGAAGATAAGGTCAAGGTGAGCACACAGACAGAGTTCAAACAGATGTCTCTGTCCCACCCTGCTCAGCCAGAAGGCATTTAATTTTCTCTTCAGTGTAATTGAAGTGGTCAGTCCGGCAGGCAGCTGAGAGAACAGCACATTACACACAAGAACAATTTGTTTTATGAAAGTACTCAATTATTTAAAGACTATTCTCCTTCTCTGCAGTTATCTTTGGAAATAAAGGGACAAGCACCACATCCTCACCTCTGTTTCTTCAACAAAGAGCTCCATAAGGCTTTCTCTAAAGGGAGGTAGTTCAGGAGTATCTGCACAGGAAACAGGTGAACAGGAATTAGTATTCAATGAGCTGTTACACCTGCAAGATGAGCAAAGCAAACACAGTGACTCGAACTGGCTCTTGGAAAATACTGGGAGTTCTCTCCAGAAAACCGAGTATTTTGCTAAGCAACAGTCAGGAATATTTCAGGGACTGCCTCTCCACACAGAACTATTTGTAGGACTGATCAATACCTAACCTGGCCAAAATGCACTGCTAGCTTAAAACTGAGGCTGTTCACTGGCAAAGTGCTGATCTCCACAAATTACTGCTGACTTCTAGTGGCTTTTAAGCTCTAGATTTATTGTTTGTTTGTTTACAACTTTAACCGCCAAAAAAAGTGCTACGTGTACTTAATCAACCCAAAGCATCACTCCCAAGAAGAAAAGCACCCCAAGCAAAACCCACCTTCCAGCACAGGCAGCGCAGCCCACCATCAAAGGGAATTCCTGTGGAACACCAGGCAGAGAAATAACCACGTTAGCCCATCTCTCACCGCGGGTTGCTGATGTCACCTCACAAACAGGCCCGGCAGCACTTTTCCTCCCCGAGGGGCACGAGGTTTCCCCAGGGACGCTGCTGGGGCTATCCACGGGGCCAGCCCGTGTCAGGCGGCACCGGCCCGGGCCACCGCCGCGCCCGGAGCCCCCTCCCCAGCCCGGGGCCGGTCCCCGCGGCACTCACCGCTGAAGCACAGCTCGCGGAGCTTGCTCAGAGCCACCGTGGGTTCGCCGAGCACCTCCTGGAAGTCCGCGATCCTGAGGGGAGCGAAGCCGCGGGCATCATCAGGGTTGGTACAGGCAACTCGAGATGCCCCCTAGAGCCCCCCACCCCTCAGAGCCTCCGATTCTCGAGAGCCCCCACCCCGCGCAGCGCAGC
>VXBQ01005799.1:13497-84990 GCA_013400175.1 Phainopepla nitens
AAAAAAAAAAAAAAGATAAAGGAGAGGGATGCAAGGCAGACAGGACTGTGCCATTGCCAAAGGGTGGCAGAGGATTGCAAGCGTTGAGGAGCCAAGCAGGGAGGTGTCAGCAAACAAACTCAAGCTGGTTCACCTTTCAGCAGAGCTGTTCATTGCTTTGCTTTGGCAAAGAGGGTCCTGACATCCTTGCCACCTCCCCCTTTTTGGTGTCTCCTAGATGTGTTTTCACAGGTTGTCAGATGCCTGCAGCAGCCACACAGGCCCCTCATACTGCGGAGTTGTGTCTCTTCCACATGCACGTCTTTTTAATGGAAGCATTTTGGTAGCCTGAGTGGCTCTGACAGAATCAAGACCAAATGTATTCATAGCTAGGCCAGCAGATCTCTGAGGGAGCAGAAATATCCAGGGAACAGGCAATCATCTCTCCCCCAGGATGGAGCATTCCAGTGGCTCTCTGCTCTGGGTAGATTTGCTCTTGACAAATTCACATCGGCTGCCTCTTACCAGGCAATATTCTGCATAAACTGGATAGTCATAGAATGAAAAAGTTAAAACAATTCAAGTTTGAAGGGACTTTGTGGGTCTCCCTAGATCCTGTGCAAAGTAGAGCAAACTTCAAAGTTAAATCACAGTGCTTTGGTCAAAAATTTTGAACATCTCCGAGGATGGAGATTCCTCTCAGGTTCTCTGCTCCCCCTCTGGGGACTTTGCTCACACAGAGGAGAGCTTTTACCTGTCTGGTGTCCATGATGGAGAGGGAGCCTGAAGGATCACTATCCCCTCCTGCACAAGCCCACAACTCCAGCTGAGTGAGGGATCATTTGCCCCAGCTCCCTCAAGCACTGCTCTCCCCTGCTCTGTGCCAATCACAGAAATACTCCTTAGCATCACAGAATCCTAGAATGGTTTGTGTTGGAGCCAAGTGGTTCCAACCCCCAGAAATGTGGAACCACACGATCTTTAAGGCCCCTTCCAACGCCAGCGCTGATCCCTGGCTGGATTTGGAGTTAAGGGTTTATGGCAGAGCCAGATGTGTGCAGAGGTAGGACCAGGTGGGCTTTGCTCTGTTCTGGTTTGTGAAGCCCCTTTGAGCAATCCCACAGTGTGTCCCCTAGCAGGGACATCCACCTCCAGCCAACTGCTCTGGCAGCAGCTGCTGGGCAGTGTCCTCTTGGACCCCCCTCTCTCCCACATCAAATTGCTTGATGATCCTTCATGGTGTCTGGAAGTTCTTTGGGACATCTGCAAGGGTGTTCCAGAGATTCCCATCACACTGCACTGGACCAGGGACAGCAGAGATGATCTTGGAGTGTTATATCTTGGAGTGGCATCATCTTCTCTGTGTCCTCGTTCACATTTCCCAGCAGTGGTGGCATTGAGGTGTTAAAGTGACTCTAGGGGAGAATTTTTGCTTTCTGCTCTCTGTGTCATACACAGGCTCCTGATGCTGCCCTTCCTAGCTGGAAAAATTGCTGTGGGATGCCTTCTGCCACTCCACACCCTGTCCCAGCCCCTCACAAGTGAGCCTGTCCCTGTGGGGTCTGCAAGGCAGAGTTCCCACCTCAGTAATGCAAACACCTCATGCCTCCCCTCCTCTTGATTTCGTGTAACAAACAGTATCTCCTTCTGCTGGGGGCCCCCAGCTCCTCAAATACCTTTATCAGCTGCTCCAGGATCCCTGGGAGGATTCCTGGAAGGGCTGTTTCACTCACACCTGTTAAGATTTCTGTTTTCTCACATTCATTTCCGTGGTCAGCTGCCTGTGCAGATGTTTCCATCTCATAGGAGGCTGTTTGTCCACAAATCCAGCATTTCCAGTTTGCTTTCTTCTCTAGCTGCTGAATGTCTTCTTGTCTGTTGTTATCATGGAATCATGGGGTCATAATGTGGTTTGGGTTGGAAGGAACATTAAAGACCATTTTTAAGGTTCCAATCCCCTGCCATGGGATTGTCCCCTGCAGGAACACCTTCCACTATCCCAGGTTGCTCCAAGCCCTGTCCAGCCTGGCCTGGAACACTTCCAGGGATCCAGGGGCAGCCACAGCTTCTCTGGGCACCCTGGTGCCAGGGGCTCCCCACCCTCACAGGGAAGAATTCCCTTCCCATATCCCATTCATTCCTGCCCTCTGGCAGTGGGAAGCCATTCCCTGTGTCTTGTCACTCCAGGCCCTGGTCAAAAGTCCGTCTCCAGCTCTCTTGGAGCCCCTTTAGGCCCTGGAAGAGGCTCTGAGCTCTCCCTGGATCCTTCTCACCTCCAGGTGAATACCTCCAGCTCTCCCAGCCTGGCTCCAGAGCAGAGAGGCTCCAGCCCTCAGAGCCCCTCTGTGGCCTCCTCTGGACTCTCTCCAGCATCTCCAAATCCTTCTCTTCTGGGATCCCCAGAGCCGGATGCAGAAGTGACAGAACAGCTCTGTGCTCCTGGCACAGATGGCCATCTTAAGGGTTCCTGATTTGCCAGCAAGGCTTGGAGACACTCTAGGTAGGACTGGGTGCCTGGGCTCTGTTTGGGATCAGCCAGCTATCTCAGGCACATCTCAAGTCTCCAAAGGTTAGCTGCTGCTGATACCTCAAAAATTTGCATTTTCCCTGACAGTCAGAGCTGGCGGTCCAAATCCTATGCCTGGAAAAAAGGGGCAGCCCTTGGAAGCAGCTGTTTTCTGCCATAGCTGCAGGGACTGGTGCAAGAGTCCAGCTCTCATCTTGCATTCTCATTATGCAACCACTGTACTTTAATAGAAACCTCTTTTTTAGGCAGTCTCAAAAAACAGTCGGATTTTTTTTTTCCCTCCTTCTGTCAAATGACCAACTTAATAATTCACTAGTTGTGCTGGGATTAGGCACTTTGGGCCACACTCTGGATTTCTTATCTTTAATGTAGTTCTCGACGACAACTTCTGCACTTAATCCCCTGACAAAACTCCCTTTGATTCCCGCGACAGTCGCTCACAGAGATCAAACGCGGGACTCTGCTCTGTCAGGTAGAGCCGGGTGAATATTTTGTGACAAATAATTTACCCACAGCCTTTCTCCTCATTTTCCCTCCACAAATTGTCCATGCGGCTGAGGCTCAGGGCTGCTGATGGATTTGTTTCTGGCTGCACAAGCACGAGTTCAATGAGTTGCTCATGAGAAAGAGCCTGAGAACGTTTAAAGAGCTTCGGTGTTCGTGGGCTCTGACCTCGCTCGGGATCAGCTTTGGGTCGAGCCCACCTCACCCCACAAGTGACATCAGCACTCGTGAGTCATCCCCTTGTGTTTCTGTTCCAGGATGGAAGAGCAGTGACTCTCTGAGCCCAGACATGCAGTGCAAATAATCTCTCACATCACCTGAAAATTTCCTGTTCTGTGGGTGTGCTGTAATGTGTGCGCCTGATAGGGCTTTTATCACTTTCCCTTCTAAGAATAGTCTCCAAAACCCAAGCAGAGGCGAGACAGGGATGTGCAGAGATAAAGGGACCTGGTTTCCACGTGGGATCATGTCTGGCAGGGACAAGGGGCACTCATTTCCCAGGACTGTCTGCACCCCACATTGCATGTCCAGAGATTGAACACACACTCCCCATTTTTACCCATACCCATTGCTGTGGCACTTACACTAGTTTAACCATTTAATGAGCATTAACAACATCTCTGTGTGTATTATATTAATGCAATCTGGCTGCTTAAGGTAGAGAAAAAATTAGAAGTTAGTATTAATTAGGAAATTATTTCTGATGTGGAATGATTTGAGCAATATCATGACTGTAATTTCACAGGCAGGAATGCTTTATCTTGCAATTCATGTCAACTTTAGCTCTTTTTTTTCTTTTTTAAAAATAAATTAAATGCCCAAAATCTCAAAATGCACCAAGGTGGGAACTTTAAGGTCTCCATTTATTTTCCAAACAGCCCTGGTAACGCCTGCAGGGAGCAGAAAGCAGTGCTGTCTTACCAGGGCCCACAGAGACGCTTCATTAACCCAATTAAGCAGGTGGATGGAGAGGGTCTCTCTGATAATTTACACCTTACTAATGAAGTGTGTGACTCTTAATCTCCTCCAAACAAGATACACTCATGAAACACTGGTGCAAGGAAAGGGGAAATTAATTAGGTGAAAAAACTATGAGATTATAGCAGAGGGATTCCAACGAGGCAACTGTAACATGGCTGGTGATTCATTTGTGCCTGTCTCAAATTAATGTCTGAGCTGTCAAGTAAATAAGACCCAGAATTATTTTGGCTTAAAAGACATTCTCACCAGGCCTAGCACGAGGCACCTTATTTTACTGCGTGACACATCATTTTCCATGCCCCAGCTGCCTGAATGACCCTGAGGTGGAACAATCCCACTCCGTGCAGAGCTGGGCCTTTCCCTAAGGTGGAGGGTTAGAAGGAGCTACTTATTTTATGCAACCATTTTCAATGTAGTGACAGCTTTGTGTCACAGAAATGTCTGCCTGCCTGCCAGGCCCACCTTTGGGTCAGGGAGCTGTGGCTGTCCCATCCTTGCAAGTGTTCAAGGCCAGGTAGGATGGGGCTTTGGAGCAACCTAGTTTTAATGTCTCTCTGAACCCAAATCATTCTGTGGTTCTATGAAATTGTGGTGAGCAGAGACCTTCAACAGCCTGAGGGCTGGGTGCCCAAAACAACACAACTTCTTCTGGCCTTCAGCAGCACTGGAAAACCCCGACAAAATTCCCTGTCCTGCTTTGGACAATTTTGAGGAAATCACTCAAATTTCCTCAAAATTTCCTCAAAATTCCCTCAAAATTGGGGGTGAGCCTGACAGAAGAGTGTCTATTTTGCACCCTTCAGGACACACTGCTCATCTTGTGGTCATGTACAACCCCTCTGCCTCCAGGGAGTGGGGCCTTCAAAGTGTATAGAGTGAGAATGCCACCAAAATGCATTTCATCCCTTAAATGGAACTGCAGGCCACTGAAAGATTCCCAGAGTAGCAGATCTGAGCAGATTTAGCACTGGAAATTGTATTCTGTCCTAAAAGGAACTCAATGAATCCAAGGATTTCAAAGCTTTTGGCAAGCACAAATTAAATCAGCAATTAATTAAGCACTCCTCGTAAAATATGATCACTCACTAATGCCAACTGCGGACACTGACAAACTGTGAGTCCAGCTCCCCAAAATTATGAGATTGGCTTAAAAAATCACGAGATTAAAACCCCAAATTGTTGCATTTTCTTTATCCACCATCTGGCTTCTCAGCCTCTAGGGTAAACATGCCTCGTGTTTTCAACTGCAAGGGTGAGCCACTTACTTAAAACCATGAAAACTGAGATCCTGGTGCTTCGTAATGACTCCAACTGCTCAGGCTTTCGGAAAAATGCCAAAAATCCTAAGACTGATTATAAAATCAGAAGAATTTGCAGTACTGATCACTAGTAACTGAAATGTATTTGGCTCAGCAGCTATTTCCAAATGCAGGAATCTAATGCAAGAGCTGCTGGAGAAGGAATAACAAAGGCTCTCCATCCCAATCAAAATTGCAGGACAATTTAGGTGGATGAGATACAATGACACAGGCAGGATGTCGTGCAGTCCTTGCTGGAATTTAGCCAAGGCATGGCAGATAAACACATCAGTTCTCCTGAAAACTCTTCTGGGATTGTTAATTATTACAAATAATTGTTCCTGTCTCTCTGGGAGGTGGCTGCAGGCAATACCACAGCACGGGGCACTGGCTGTGGGGTGAAAGCTTCATATCGAGCCACAGATGTGGATGCCACCCCCAGAAACCCCACTCCCCCAGTTCCACAGCCCTGACAGACAGTTTGTGTCAGGAAAATCCTGTCTCAGGCTGATCCGACTTAGCTTGTGAGACAGGGCCATTTTGGTGGCAGGGCTGGCAGCCACAGCATTACTGTCTGGGGAAGAATTTACGCTGCAGTGGGAATGGCAAATTATCTGGAGGGAAAAGTAGCTGCAGCAGGGCCATGGCTGGCCAGAACCAGGAAAACAGATTTCAAACTAATGTAAACAGCTTGGGTTTATCACCGGGTTTGCAGGTTCAAAAATAAATATCATCGTTTTCGTGGTCCGAAAGTTGGTTATTTTCTACTGACACTTCGAAAATGTAGTTTTCCAGTGACCTTGAAAACCACTTTAAATGTATTTTGCAGTAATTTAAAAACCTGAGGTTAATAAAAGAGATTCAGAGAAAGAAAGGAAGCCTCAATTCTTCAAGAGGGCCTATTTGTCAAGGAAGGCAAGATGAACTTGCAGCCACCTGAGCATCCGAGCACATGTATTTTAGAGAAAACCACTTCTAATGTCTTTGCCACAGCAGGATCCTCTGGGCATCAAGAAGCTGTTTTCTCCAAGGAGGAACATTATAGCAGCGCTTAGGATAGGCTCTGATCTTTGCACCTAAACCTATTTAAAGTGACATTAAGGGTTTTGTGCTGCTATGAAATTACCTTGGGCCAGGGAGAGCCCTCGCTGGCGGCGCGCTCCACGCTCCGCTCTGGGAATTGAGGCACAAACAGGTTGAGCTACAGACAAATTCATGCAGTGAGCACCAGCCAGGGCTATTTGAGCAAAAAAGATACAGCCTCTGACTCAGAAGCTCAGTGCTGCAAGGAATGGAGGTGATAAGGGGGAGGGCTGACCTTATTTTTATGGTTTTTCTCTAAGCACCTCTACTAGATGGACCCTCAGGCCAAGCTGTGAATGGTCACTTGTGCTCTCCTGTCCCTGAGGATTCCACCCCAGCCCCAGCCCGAAAAACCAGCACCGGGAGGAGCTCCCAAACACACAGGGCTGTGGGCAGGAGGAGCAGTTCAGATGCAGGAGATATTGGCTAACCTGTGAGCCGTGGACCTCAGAATGCTTCACTGCACTTGGACCCATTCCCTGCTTTCCAACGGATGTTTGTGTATTGGATAAAGATAAAGAGGTGTCTGTGGCTCAGTAATTAATGTCAGGATCCATCAGTGGTGTGTTTCTCACCTTGGTAGTGCCCATGCCCTCACGCTAGAACCAAGCACCTCACCAGGTTGCTTTCTTTCTCCAAAAGAGACGCCAGCAGGTCACGTATAGGTTAAATATGGCAGCTCTCAGGAGCTGTTTTATCCTGTGTGCAAACCTGGTTATAAAGCTTATCAAGAAGAGAGGCTTGGTATCACAGTCTAGTACTCATAATTAATCCTGGAGACAGCACGGATTTAGATTCATTGGGGCTGACTTCAAATTAAAAAGTCACTATTAGCATGTGAAACAGACACCATATGTTATGTATTAACACTGCAGAGGTTACAGAATGTTGTGTATTTTTTGTTTCAAGTGAGATAGGTATAGATATGTCCTTTTCAATGTTTTCTTTCACATAAAGTAGTCTCCATTAGGGGTGGTGGAAGATGACTTTAGAGAGATTGCTCTGCCAGGATCTATTTGTATGCAGACACCCTTATAGACGTGGTCCTTGTTTACAGAGCCATTTGGATTTGCACTTATAAAATTGTACTGGGTTTATGCGTATTTTATATGATATTATTACAGCTAAAATACAATCCTGATCAGTACACACACCAATCAAATAGAAAAGGCATGCACACATCAAAATATGTGATATATTTATACATACAAATAACTCAAAATACAGAGGGAAATGCTGTCTGAGGATATATTTGGCAGCATCCTGTAAAACCTCATTGTACAGGGAGTTAATACAACGTTCTCAGTGTCTCCAGTCATCTGAAATTTCAGTTTAAAGTTTTTGCACAATCACAGCCAACATAAAATGCAGCAGGAAATCGCCATTAGTCAAATGTGGTCGTCTAATCCCACTGCAAAATGGTGCTTTTTCATTTTTATCCTGCCACGGGTTAGTTTGTGATTTCATATGTCAGATACATCAATTCTGCCAAGGAGAGGAGATGGGGAAGAACAAATTAAAAATATAGCCTCCTTTGCTTCGGGGGAAGTAGGGAGAGCAGGTCTTTGTGGGGAAGAGTAATAATGATCTCATTTGAGAGACTTTCTGGGTTTGATTCTTTGCTGCCCTTCCTCATAGTTAATTACACCCTGGAAAATTGAGGGCCTAAGCAGCAAATCCAGATGAACACATATTCCCTTTTTTCTGCTGGAATTTCACAGGGAGAGAGCACATAGGGACCACGTCCTTGGAGATGGCCACGGCCATGCCAGGGATGAGAGCCCTGACTGCTCACTGATGGGAAAACCTGCATTTTTATCTCTCCCTCTTTCTTTCTCTCATCTCATTTTGCTTCTCACTCTCTCCCACTTTCTAATTCTCTCCCTTCATTCGTGCAACCACTGGGATAAATACAGCAACAGCCTCTCTCTTCCCAAAGCCTCGTGCTTGGGAGGATTTTTGTGTGTGCCACACTCTGCTTGACGATTTGTCTTAAGATAATTATTTCTAATGGCTGTTGTTGTTTTTCCTGCAGAAACTGTAATGTAGCCCCTTTTGTCTCATTGGCTGGAGCCTGTTGTTTCTGTAAGAAAAACAATAGGCCCTCAGATTAGGACTGCATATTATGGCTCTACTAACACAGCAGGCTTTTGGTATTGGTACCAATCCTATCAATTCCTGGCATCCTTCCCCCTTTACTCCTGGTAATTAATCTTTTCATGAATGCTGTCACATTTAGAGCCATTTCATTAAGTTTCTGCTTCCTACATCTTTATGTAACTCCCTGCATCCCTCATCTGCTCCATCAGCTGGAGGGAGGCAGTGCTGGGTGCTGGGGTGGCTCATCCCCCTTCCCTCCCTGTGGAACAGGCAGTCCCATCATGAGCTCACATGAAGCTGATGACAGACAGGCAGACTCATGCTTCAGACAGCCTGAAAGGGGCAAAATTGAGCCATAAAAGCCCCTAAGAATGAAGCCTGTGGAACGTGATGCTCGTTTCTCAGATACATGTGTATAGCAAGGGCCTGGTAGGGCAATACTTATACACCTTGTGCAAATAGAAAACGTTTTTCATGTGAAACACTGCAGGTTTCTCAAAGCAGGGACAGGATTTTGGGACAATCACTTCCTCCTGCTCTGCACTGATGCTCCTCCTTCCTCCTCCTCAATGAGTATCTCCCACAAAACACACCAGCTTCAAATTATTTGTATAAAGCAGGAGGTTTTCTGGGTAAGGGAAGGAAAAAAGAGGTTTAAAGCCCTTTTTGCTGCTGTCCCTGCAGACTGTCATTCCTGGCTGTGGAAGGGAGGTGGGTTGGGTGGTCACACACAGCCCATGGCTGCAGTGCACATCTTCTTAGGGCACAGCAGCGGGCTGAGAGACAAAAGCTTGTATTCCCAGCCCTGCCTCAAGTGACCTTGTGCAACCTCTTAATTACTGCAATTACTTGCCTCCTGAGATGACATTATTAGGCCGTGCTCAGTAATAAGGGCTGTGAAGTTCACAGAATTATTCGTGCCGGTTGGTGGACGAGCAGGGAGTAAAACACCCGGACATCTTGTGGCTCCCAAACCAGCCCAGGGTCAAAAGGGGTTGACTGCTTGCTCTTCCCTGAAATTTGGAGTTGGTAGTGTCCCCAGTGTCAGGTTTGGAGCTGGGATTTTTTCAGTGTGGCACCTGCAGTGAGGGTGACCACAGGGCTGCGGTGTGGCTGCACCTAAACCTGTTTTACCAGGGACAGAAAACAGCAACTGTCCCTCTCCAGTGCTGCCCATCTGCCAAATTCCCTGTTTGTCCCCCAAAACAAACTCCTAAATGGTAAAATACCAATTACAAAATTTGAAAGGGTTAAACCCAAATGCTGCTGAAGCCAATTTTTCGCATTAGCAACTCTAATTCAAAACTCCAAAAGGCTGGGGCATTTTGCTGTCCTTGGGGAAAATAAAAAAAAAAAAGAAGAAGAAAAAACCCACATCTAAAAACCCTAAAACAAACAACCAAAAGCAGACAGAACTGCAGAATTCACCCTAAGGCAGGGAATAAACATCGAGGATCTCAAGTGAAGTGTTTAGTTATTGAGAAGCAACAGCAGCTGAAAACAGGAGACTAAATGGAAAAAAAGCTAAACAGCCTGAAGTGTAACCACTGGTACTTCCAGTGACAGCTGTAGCTGCTTTTGCTTTTGGCTGAGGCTGCTGGGATGCAGCAAGAGCCCTCCCACCTCGATGTTTGTTTGCAGCAGGTGTGACAATGTGGCTGTCACCCAGCACCTGCTGCTGCTGCTGCTGGGGTCAGTTTTGACCTGGAGGCCTGGCATTTGGCTGGAATGACCCACAAGGATGCCAACCCTCCTCAGCACCAGCTGCAGTCCAAGCCCTGATTCCTCACTTCCAGGATCCTCTGCCTGGCTGCTCCCGTGCCAGGGGATTCAGGGAGCCCCCAGGACAGGTGCCCTGCTCAGGTTCCCCTTCCATCACTGAATTAGCAACCGGTGCTGAATGGCCTGACTGGGGAAAGGGTGGAGGGCAGGGGAGAATGGGCAGGAATGTCAGTCTGTCCTCTGCAGGAGCATGAATATAGAGGGGCCATAGAGAAACCCATCCCTGTGGTTTTTGGGTGGAAGGAGGGGCCGTGCCGAGCCAGGCAAACAGGAGGGGGAAAGCCCAAGACACTCGCTGGGGGCTGCAGGGAGTGAGTTCCAGTACCCTTTATCCCTTGTGAATAATTCAGCTGCTTTCTCTGTGCATCTTCTTCTCCACTGGAGTCAGAGGGAGCAGCCCTGCCCTCCCTCCAACATCTGCCTGGCAATTGCATTACGCTACATCCTTGGGGTTTTTTTCTGTTTGGGCACTGGCTTTTTCCTTATTTTTTTTTTTTTATCCATTGCCACCTCTGTAATAGAGGAGGTAAAACATTTTTCATTATCCTCTCCCCAGAATGTGGAAATCTTCAAAGAGGAGGTAGGAGGGAGGTTAGCTCCTCCAGCCTCATTTCCCTACTGCTGCCATTCCTTGGCTGTTCATCACAAAATGAGCCCACACGCCCATTGCATCGTGGCACCGAGCCCGTCGTATGTTTTGCCTTTTCTTTGTTTTTCTTTTTTTTTTCTTTTTCCCCTAAAATTATTTCACGTTGCAAACCTGGCCATTATTTCATGCTGTTTAAACTATATTTGTAGTCTTTGATCATACATAAGTAGACTGAAGTAAACTGCTGATAGTGAAGATATTGTTCTGTGTGTTTCTCCTCTCGCTTTGTTCATTTCATTATGCCCATAAGCTCCCACAAAATGTTCATTGTGGAGGTGCACCTTTGTTATTAATTCTTGTGGTGCCCCACATATTTTTATGAAACGTGGTTCATTCACAAATGGAATGATTAGGGAGTCCATGCCAGTGTGCACGGGTGTATTTCACACACAACACACAATTATTTACACCCCAAACACGTATTTATCCCCACAAACAGAGGGACAAAACCATCGTGTCCTATTTATGTCCTGGAAACACTTTATAATCCAGCTGCCAGGGATCATTGTCAAACTAAAATCTGGTTGACTTGTGGGCATATATTGCTGCCTTGAGACTTGGTACAGCAGCACAGAGACACAGCACCAGCCAGAAATATCCCACCCAGGATTTCAAGGCAGGTACAGCATCCCAGGACGTCCCACTTGACACCTGTGTGTGTCCCCTTATCCTTGGAACCATTATTTACAAGGAGGCAGAGGAGTTAAATGGACAACTGCATCACTCAGCGAGGAGGTGGGAACTGATTTGTGCTGTTGAACCCCGGCCTGGCTCCTGCTTCCTTCATTTTTAAGCCCCGTGGATGAGGACACGGCCGTGCTGGAGGGTCAGGCTTCTTTTCAAAGAGGACAGGTACCTAATCCCACTGACTGGCCTCGTTTAGTGGGAGACAGATGTCCCGTTCCCAGGTTGCTCTGCAAATCACAGCAAGTCACTCCATCAAGTAATTAAAAAGCTGCCCATGTGCAGGACATGGATAAGCTTCTCTCCAGCCCTGCCTCTGCTCCACGCCCGCGTGTCTGTTGTGTGCAGAGCATAAAGGTGAGATTTGTGTACCATTTATTCAATATAACTTCAGCCTACTTTGATTTTTTCCTTATGATTTATTAATCTAGTTACTAGGAAAGAGAGAGGTAAAAAACCCTCCTTTTTTGCTCCTGAAAAACAGCAATCTTGCCCCTCCAGTTCAAGTCCAGTTGTGCAGGGAAGGTGAAATAGGAGGGCAGGTGTGAGGTGTGATGAGAAGAAGCTGCTGAACTACATCCATAAATGACAGAACCATAGAATATCTTGAGCTGGAAGAGACCCACGAGGACCAACAATTCCAACTCCTGGCCCTGCACAGGGCAACCCCCTGAGCAGGGTGGCTGGAGGAGACCCCAGAGTCATGTCTGAGCAGGGGACAAAGTGGTCCCTTCCAACCTATGGAGGAAAGATTTGGGATTTGGCACTGGAAACGTTGCTGTCCCATCCCTGGAAATATTCAAGGATATGTTGGACAGGGCTTGGAGCACCTGCTCTAGTGCAAGGTGTCCCTGTCCATGGTTGGAACAATGTGATTTTTAAGCTCTCTTCCAACTCAAACTGTTGTATGATGATTGTATGACGATGATTTCCCTTCATGTGCATCTCAGGTAAGGTGGGCACAGGCTGCTGCAGATGTTCCCAACAGCTGCTTTTTTGCCACTTGCAGATTTGGTTTTTTGTCACTTGCAGAGGGGTTTTCCAACCTTAAATGGCTTCATTCTGATGTGTGGGGCAACCAATACTCTGTAACGGGTTCCAGTAACTCAGCTTGCCCCCTGAGATTTGTGTTTTAAAGCCCCAAACTCTTCCTTGGAAGGCATCTTCTCTTTCTAGCCTTGGTGAACACAGTGTCCAATTGCAAAATGCTGATATTGTGCAGCATGGAAAAGGCTTTTTTCCCCCTGAGTTTTATTATATACAATTGATTATACACCATTTTTCTCTCCTTCTGAAACCTGCACAATTGGACTCATGTCGCCAGAAGAACCTGCTGTTACCCAGCCCCAGGGAGAAGAAACAGAGAACAGGAAGAAAGCCATGTTTTAAAGCTCTTAAAAGTTTTAAAAAAACATTTCTCTATGAAACATGTTGCAGCTCTGTGTACCAGGAGCCTTGTGATTGTCACACAGTATTGGGGCCACCACAGCAGTGTGAGTGCACTTCTGTGTGAGCATTTCCAGGCAGACGTGAGCTCACTGCCATCCCTCTCCCAGACCTGTTACCTTTCAGGATCAGGGTATCAGTGCCTTTTTGCATCTCCCAACCTGCCAAGCCTAGGGACAAAATGTCCCAGAAATAAGTGGGGACCACATGAAACTCGAGAAGAAATTGGGTTTGCTACATGAAGGATTTGACTCCTGGTCTGGAGGCTGTGAAAGAACAGAGCCTGGATGAGAGCAGAGATGTGGCAGAAGAGAGTTTATCAAGCCAGAGACATGGCCCAGAGGTGGCTTCTGAAGCTTGGCTTGTGCTTCATCAGCAGACTGGTCTGGTTGCCCAGGGCCAGCTGTCTGGGCTCAGGGAGGGGAGCAGCCAAGCAGGGATGACCACACTGGGATTCAGTGGCCCAGCATTGCTGGTGTGGGTGCATCCTCCAAGGCCTGGGCAGCAGGAAGTCTGGGCTCTCTGCACCTCTCTCCACTCACAAATGGACCATGAAAGAGCAGGAACACAGTGGGAGATGTGGCATTAACCTCGGAGGTGGGCAGGGAAGGAGTATGGGGGATGTTTCCCAGGTTGCCAGAACCTCAGCAGATTTTTAAGGCCTTTTCCCTGGCAGTGGTGGCCACCTGGGTGCCCTTGTGAGCCCTCCCCACTGCCACCAGCCCAGAGCAGCTCCTGGCTCCACACAGGTGACACACAACACATTCCACTTACACGCAGAAAGGACCACCTGAAGCTCCACTCCCAGCTGGGCTGAGCCACAGCCACCTCACCATCTGGCTGCTCTCTGCACCCTGCTGACGTGGAACTGTCAGGTGAATCATCCTCACCGAGCACCAGGTGAGCTGAGTTTAACTCAGAGCATCACAGGGGGTGGGAATGCCTTGAGCCTCCGGATGCTTCTGGGAGGAAAGGGGAGGATGCTAAAAATATTCCACAGAATGCTAAACTCAGACTGGGTTGGGTCAGAAGAGACCTTTAAGGTCATCCTGTCCAACAACTGAAAAAAAACCCTCACTGACCTTATTAACATAAAAATAAGAATATGTAGAACAAGAATTGTCCATTTTAGTGTGGGGGTTCAAAGACTGGATCACCATTTGGGTGGTTATCCTGGCTTATTCCTTTACATAAATGAAAGAGGAACCTAACACAGAGACAGCTTGTAAAGACCCAAACTAGCCTTCCTAACTGTGAGCATTTGCACAGCCTCCAAATTATCCTCTAATCACAATTATATAGAAACATAAATGCACACACACACATTATCCTTACTAGCTGGGAAAATTCCCATGGCTGGGAGTCCCCAGATCATCCTCTGGTCGCGATTAAACACACACACAAAAATAAATAAGTGAATAAGTAAACAAGTAAATAAGTAAATAAATAAGTAAATAAATAAATAGCTTAAAGGAAAAAAAACCCAATATTTTCTCCTTTTTTTTAAATTTTTTTTTCCTATCACAGCTGATAAATCATTATGATTCCCTGAATTATTGCAGTATAGATCAGCACTGCGACAGCTTTTGGACACCACAGTTTTGCAACCCACGAGGGCAAAACCACTTTGTGTGGCTGAGCTATAATTTTAGTGGCTGAGAAACACTGAGGGATTGAGAGGGAGCAGTAAATACACGCTGCTGGTGTAGAGAGTGGCCTTCCACAAAGGATTCCAGGGTCGAATGCTGTCTCTGTTTACCCTGTGTAAATCAGGTGGAACTCCACTAAAGCTAATAGAGGTAGTCTGGTGTCAAGCCCACACGGATAAAAGGATCAGGCCCTTTAAGCTTTAAAGTTATGAGTCTTTTCAAACTGCAGATCTACTGTCATCATTTCAGTGATTACTTCTCTCTTTTTTTTTTTCCCAACACACAAACATAAAATAGTAACAAGATTATCAGATTAAAGAGCCAAAGAACAGCCAGTTTATTATACTCCTGCATCTAAAAACACTTAAATCTTATAGGTTTCTTTCCCACTCTGCATCTTGAGGGGGGAGATCAGTATGTTTGTTTTTATTTGGCTTTATTTTTTTTTTAATGGCAGTTTAGTATGGCTACATAGGAAAATAAAACAGCCATAATACTACGAATTGCACAGTGCACTCAGCAAGAAAAAAACATTCCCTGACCTCCAGAACAGCCCTTCTGAACATTTCAACTTTTCAAAAAAAATAAAGTCTTTGCTTTCTTTCTGGAGAAGAAATGAGAGGACAAACAGAATGAAAAGGATAGAACTGTTTAAAGCTAAAAGTGTGCAAATGCTGCACTTCTTCTGGGAGAGGGAAAAAAACCCCACAACCTAACACCTCGGCCCCAGTATAAATTATTTAAATCAGCGATGATTTGCGTTAAGGGTCTCGAACAGATTGCATAACTGTTGCACAACTAATGTGTACAAGTGTGTCACTAATTTAATTTTAATTTTACTGTATGAGTTTGTATAAGATCCCCCAGCTGTCATGTGCTCATCATCTGTCACAGAACTATCACTAAGCCATGCTGGGCTAAGACAGGATTATAAACGATGAACTGCCATGTGCTCTAAATCTTCTTATTTGCCTAGCCTGGAAGGTATGCCCTGCAAAATTTGATTGGCAGCGCGCTCTGCTCCGCCAATTGACTTTGAAGGCCCCTTTCTATTGGCGCTCAGTGGCCGTATTGACTGTCACCTGCTGACTCCAGCACGTGCCTGACCCCGGCCCCGCGGCCGGGCTCCTCCAGCGGGGCGGCCGCGGGGCCGGCGCGCTGCGGTGGCACGTGCGGCGCACCGGGGCATATGGCTGGGTGCAGAACGGAGCAACCGAAGCCAAGCAAGCCCCCGCGCTGTTACGACGGCAGATGGGGGAAGCGTGGCATTCAATATTAAGACAGATGCCACCTCCTTATTCCACCTGTCTGGAACTTGGACATGGGACAGAATGAACTGTCTGCCTAATAATTAAGGAGACAAAGAGTGCATTTATGCAGCTCAGCGGAGCTCCCGGCTCTGCGGCGCATGCACGGGAATAATTGTTGGCGATAACAATAAGGGAACGTAGCGCGGGGCTCATCAGATGTTCGGATACGTACACACAATTACAGTAGGAAACTGTACTGTTCCCAGCTGCTTTTGTAGCCTTTTATTTAGGCTGGTTGTGTATTAAGTGAAACAAGTTGGCTGGCATTATTACTATTATAAATAACGCTTTAAAATTACAGTGAAGTTCCCGAAATAACAAAGCGCCTACCGTTCCCCCTAACAGTCCCTGCTGCTGTTGTGCTGTGCCCTTTCTTGCAAATTTGCTCTTTGCTTCTCAGTAGTCAACTGTTTTTGTAGCAGCCGGAGAGAAGAAAAACATTCCTTCCAGGACCACTATTATTTTCGCGTATTTTTACACAACAATTTGCCTCTTTCTTTGACGTTGTTAGTAAAAAAAAAAAAAAAAGATAACTGTGTAAAAAAGAAGGCCTGACTTCTCAGCATTTGCGCTACGTTACAGTTCTGTTATTTAATCCTGCTTAATTTGGAATCAATTATGGTTGGAACCCCCTTGCTTTGTGATGGGAATGGTTGTGCTGGGGAGGGCTGGATCCTTCCTGGGTTGGAGCCTGGGCTCAGGGTGGCAGCAGGGCTGGGCTGGTGGCCCTGGCCGTGCTGTGCCATGGCCCTGGTGCAGCCCACATGTCCCCAGGACCCCGCAGAGTTTGGGGTTATGGCGTGGGCTCAGTAGCACCTCTGTGTTGGCCAGGCTTGGGTCTGAAGTCTCCCAAGCGGCTGGCCTGAGGTTTGGGCCCCATTTTCGGGGTGAATTCCTCCCTCCTAAGGGAAACCACAGCTGTGGAGAAATCCAGTGTTGCTGCTGGCCACACCAGGATCTCAGCTGTGCATCTGCACAACCCCCCAAGTTCAGTGGAATGAGGTGCTTGCTCACAAAACTGAGCAGGTGTGGGTGTGTTGGCTGGGCAGAGACATTTCTCTGTAGAAGCAATATGCAATTAATGCCTATGATTGAGGACCTAACGTAATCCAGGAGGTATTTTTAGTATCTACTTACCTACCTCCGACCCTCTTTTAAATGCCTTGCACTGATGTGATCACGCCCATCCTTAAATCTTTCTAATTATTTTTGTTCTCTTTTGACTGAATGAATTCAAAGGCAGCTTAAAAAATCATCTGTGTGTCTGTCCCGGGATTTATCTGTAGATGGCAATTGGAACAGAGATGAATAAGTTGCAGAGAACGAAAATGCAGGAGCAAGTGTTAAGGGCATGTTTACTGTGTATACATTATATACAAGATTAAGGACATGCAGAGTGCCTATTGTCTCAGCAAGCCAGGAAAGTGGGCTTTTATGTTTATATAGATACAGTTGTATATACACACTGGCAGATATATAGGTAATCTCTATAAATAAAACTGAGTAGTTGAAATTTTTAAGGTAGAAAGATCATGTGCACACCACAAGCAAAGCTTGGTCCTCACGTATATATGCATATACGAGTATATACACTTATTTAGACTCATAAATTTAAATATTTACAGTATAATGTGACTAATTAAACATCATAGATGGGTGTGTGTATTTAAATATATACACAGACAGGCATGCTGAACCTGCTGTAGTTTGTCGTAATTCTGTAATTCTGTAATCATGGGCTGTTCTGTATTTCTCTTTTCTAATTTATAACAGATGTATTTATACCAGACAGCTCGTCCTCAGGAAAAAAAAACAACTACCAGATGTATCAGACTCTCCAAAGCACAGAAATCACATGCAACAATTTGCAAAAAGTAATCAAAGCTCAAACATTTTTTTGGTAGTACTAGAAAAGGCAGCATTAAAAAAGATACAGATACATATTACAAGATGAGGATCAATTTGAAAAGATCCCACAATATCTGTTACCAAGAGCTTTGTTAATCTTTAAAAACCTAGAATGATTATTTATATGGGAGCTGTGAATTAACCAGGCTCTAATAAATAGCTCACAGGCACGTGTGTCAAGATTGTGCTTTTTGTTTTTATATGTGTCTGCATTTGAGGGAAAAAAAAAAAAAAAGAAAAAAACAAAGCTATTATTTGTTGATTTTTTTTCTGTAACAATTATTTCAAATTAAAAGCCCATCTGACGAAAGGCATATGGATGGAGAGGGGGTTCAGTCCTAATTGAACAAACCAGGACTCGTGAGGTTAATTACAGATATTAACGCTGTTGTTCTTCAGCTTCTTGCCCTCACGAAGGCTCCAGCTTCCAAATGACCTGGCTCCAACAATAAGACTCTCTTTAGCCCATTAACTAATTGATAAAAATGTGAGTGTTTAGAATGAGTCTAATTAAATCACCGAGCCTTACAATTACGAGTCCATTTGGTAGCTGTCGGGAGATGGGTAACCTCAGCTGGCATTGTAGGCGAATAAAAGATAAAAATAAAAGGGAGCTTAACCAAAGATCATTTTGAAAGCTGTTCATTTGAAGACAAAGTACACATTTGCCTGAAATGTATACATACACCACTTCAGACTAGCACAGTGTCTTGAAAAGAAAATGGAGCGTTTAGCAATCATGATTTTTTTTTTTCTTCCCAGTGCATGCATGAAATTCTCAACAGGCTGTGTGATGGAATGAGCTGCTTTTATAATCATTTCTGAGTTACAGGGAATACCCAGATGCTTTGAGATTGCCCAAACCAGGTACCTCTATGATATTAACAATTTCTTCTCTTGCTTTTTCATAACTGCAAACTCTCTACAGGCTGGCATCCCTCCGTTCCCATTCTGGTTGTGGCTGCTGCTGCAGGGACATTTTTGAGGTGTCCCATTGGTGACAGAGACAGATTTGCTCATACACAACACAGGTGCCTTTGGTGAGGAAGCTGGAAAGTGCCTGGTGTGTGAAAATTCCTGTTGAAGCTGTGCCTAATGTCCTAAGTATCACAGGCAATTTTCATCCCACTGCGTCAGGCAGAGATTTAAATCTAAAAAAAGGATGGAGAGGTGGGTGATGAGGTTTGCTGAAGGAATGGCTTCCACAGAAGGAATCCTAAGCTGACAAAGCTGTCACAGGTCAAAAAAGAAAAGATGGAAGCTGGATATGACAAGAACCTATAATATAAAAAGAGGGATGGAGAAGGTGACCAGGAATGAGGATGCACTATCTCATGAGCAATATCAACCAGAATGATTGTTTGATGGATTCCAAAACAAATAAATGAGGTCACATTTTTTGCTGTTCAGCTGCTGAACCCATTGCCAAAGGAAGTTTTGGGTGCCAAAAGTTTAAATCATAAACCTCCTAAACCAATCAATGGGATAAAAATCCATCCCAGACTAGTAAACACAATGACACTGTCTCTGTATTGGGAAGTCTCTAAGCTGCAGATGTCTGGAAAATGGAACAAAATATAGGGGAATTTTCACTGTCTACCCTGCCCTTATGGTCTGCAGCCATTACCAGTAACATGATGCTGGGATAAACAGATTTTTTTAGTTCACTCCAGGACTGCAGTTTGTAGGGTCTTACAAAGTGAATGGGCTGTAAAAAAGCACTTCCAGGATGGTGCTGCAGGCTTTGCACAGCTTGAGCTCAGCAGAGAGGGAGAAGACAAAGCTCATCTTGTCGGTGAACAATGGGGGTTGTGCTTTGGACAATCTGAATTATGGCAGGGAGTGAACTGCTCTTATGGCATGTTTTGGCTCTCTGCATCACTCCAAGGCAGGTGGCTGGAGTCCACCAAGGTTTGTCTCTGCCCAGTGATGAAATGGCCAGCACAATGATTTGGAGGTAGTCATGTGTGGACTGGGAGTCCCCTCCCTCAGGGGAAGCCTTCCCATTATTTCCCAGGATGGAAATCTTAAAAAGCCAAATCACAGTAAGATAAGCAAATCCCAAACAAGTTTCTGTGTCAGTACAACGAAATCTCCCAGCTTGCTGCTGGCATCTTTCACTGGCTGTCAAAACACAATTTTAAGGATATTCAGGGAATTTGGAGGATGAAATAATGGAGGTGCATGGCTTGACTCTACAGAGTGCTTTACATCAGCATCAACACCAAATTCACTAAGTCACAGCTCTCAGGTGTCCATGACTGCAAGTGCTTTCTGCACAAGCAGGAAAAATATCTGTTCAATGTTAAAAAAAATCCAGAAGAAACCAACCCTCATCTTCCTTTCTCACAGCCTCTCAAATCTTTCTTCCTTGGATAAGGAAGTCTAGCTCAAAGATTATAGAATCACAGAATGGCTTGGGTTGGAAGGGACCTTAAGGAACATCCAGTTCCCACACCCTGCAGGGACACCCTCCACTGTCCAGGCTGCTCCAAGCCCCATCCAACCTGGCCATGGACACTTCCATGTCCAGGGGCAACCACAGCTTCTCTGAGCAACCAAGATGAGCATTGATCCTTCTCTATGTTCTTCTGCTCCTGCTTCCTCCTGTCTCCACAGGATGTCCTTGTAGATGCCTCTCCCCACTTTATTCATGGCAAAACTCCCCTTGATTTCCTTAGTTTTTTTGGGGGGTTCAGGCTCCACAAAGCAACGGGCTGTTAACAGAGACACTCATCCAAGCAGGGCACCAGCCATGTGGCCACAGATCTGAGCTCAGGTGGCATTTCAGGTGTTGTGAGGAGGCAAGGCAGAAAAGCAGCCTTGGATCTAGCCAGAGCTTAGTTCATTTCCGGCTTTATCGATATTTAACCAGTCTTGGACGGGGCCCAGGAGGGACTTGGCAGCCAGTTCAGAGCATGGAGCACAGGTGTGATGTACTCCTGCCAGTTTGCCTTGCTCCCAAGATGGGCAGCTGTGCTCTGCTGTGCTGCATGAGGCTTCCAAGCAGCCTTCCAGGGTAGCCCAAGGTAGGGCCTGCATCCTTAGATTAGGCTTGGAATGGCAGGGACAGAGATAACCACGGGAAGGTCCCGGAGAAATGAGATCTCGGAGAAATGAGATCTCCTGGGTGGAGCAGAATGAAAGAGCAATTCCAGACGTTGCTGCTGTTGGAGTATCCAGGAGAGAGGCTCACAAACCACTTGGAGAGAAAAGGATGGGAGCCTTTCAACAGAGGGAGCAGGCACTGTGTTCCAATCCTTCAAGACTCTCTCTCTCTCAGTCTCTGCCAAGCACCAGGGCTTCTGCCTGCTCTGGATTGACCCTCAGCCAAATGGCAGAGATCCACAGCTCTGCCTCAGCCAGCATTTGGGAGAGGGGGGAATGGCACAGCCAGGCAGGGGGAACTGAGGCACAGAGCTGGGGCAGCAGGTGGGGCCGTGGCACAGAGAGCTCCGCCGCCCTGCTGCAGGGAGTTCACACATCTTTGGAGGAATAGAAGTGGCAAGAGCGAGTCTGGAGGGATGGGAGAAGCTGGGAAGGGAGGAGGTTCTGCTCTAGCTTCTGACAGAATGGAGGGGGTGAGTTGAGGACCCTTGAGCTGCACTCCAGATGTCTGTGTATGCACTGACACCAAGATAAAAATCTCCAGGAAATTCAATTAATTAGTCAAGAGATTTTGGTAGTTGAAAAACCTAAGGATTGGAGCTGGATGAAATGTATTTTTCCTATTTTTCACCTGCCCGAACTTTCCTGAAACTATTTCACAGCACAGCTATCGCTTTTGATAAAAAGGAAAAAAAAAACATTTTTAAAATGAGATTTGTGCTGTGATGTGAGGGCCAGCAGAGGGAAAAGAAGATCTGTCAGCCAATGGGACACAGGCTGATATTTCCCAATTATTCCCATTTTCTTCCAGTGGTGAAGGCTACTTTCAGGTGGGAAGAGAACATCATAAACTGCAACATGTTGTAAATAGGCTTTTGTGAAAAGCCTTGCAAGAGAGTGGAAATAAATAATCTAAGGTAATAATAAAATAAAATAAAATAAAATAAAATAAAATAAAATAAAATAAAATAAAATAAAATACGTCCTGGAAGTGTGGTGGGTCAATACCAAGGACAAATACAGACTGGGCAGAGAAGGGATTGAGAACAACCCTGCTGATAAGGACTTGGTGGTGCTGGTGGATGAGCAGCTTGACACAACCTGGCCAGGTGGAAAAGAGAAGGCTCCAGGAAGACCTCAGAACACCTTCCAGGACCTAAAGGGGCTCCAAGAGAGCTGGAGAGGGACTTCTGACCAGGGTCTGGAGTGATAGGACAAGAGAGAATGGCTTCCCACTGCCAGAGGGCAGGGTTAGATGGGATATTGGGAAGGAATTCTTCCCGGTGAGGGGCATGAGGCCCTGGCACAGGTTTCCCAGAGAACCTGCCCCATCCCTGGAAATGTTCCAGGCCAGGTTGGATGGGGCTTGGAGCAACCTGGGATAGTGGAAGGTGTCCCTGCTCATGGCAGGGGGTGAAACTGTATGAGATTTAAGGTCCCTTCCAACACAAATCATTCTGGAATTCCATGTAAAGAAAAAAACAACCTGCTCTAAGAGATTTTCTGAGTTAGGTGATGGACTGCTGCAAGAATTGGTGCCTGAACACCATCCTTTTCCTATTTCAGGAATAACCTCCTCCTTAAACTCCTCTTACCCCTTCCTGCAGACCCCTCATGCAGTTCCTCCTCTGCACAGCAACAGCTCCCACCTGACTCATGCTCTGCCACGTCACTCCTGTCACCAGAGTCCCAGCTCTGGTGGCTGAAATGACCGCACTGCAGAGCAGAGGGCTGGGATGAAGGCTGGCCACTCAGCAACCTGCCTTGTCCGAGGAGTTTCAGCTTGGTTGGATTTCATCACCTTGGAGCACACACAGGATTGTGTCACAGGTGTCATTGGAAAAGCATTAAAACACAGAAAGAAACCTAATACAGCTCAACCACTGATTGAATCTCAGCCATGGAGCTGCCAGGAGAAGACACCTTGTGCACAGTAAAAATCTCACTGTTTTCCAGGCAGAGGGGATGTAAGACAGGAGGCTGAGGAATGGATGTGTACAGGGGGGAGCAAAATAATTTAGAAATGCCTGCAGCAATATCTGAATTGAAGCCCTACCCTGCAAGTCACTGTTTTAAAGATAAAGAAACTACTCACAAATATAAAGTTCCAGACCTGGGCACATCTGGCATAAGGGCTGGGTAATAAAGAAATGGCCCATTAAGGAATGAAATGCTTGTTTAGCATCGACCAGGCCTCCTGCTTTATCTCAGGACTTATCAAAATAATTGCTTAGTGTGCATTCCACAGTAGGTCCAGGGGAATGAAGAGAACAGGTTTCAGTTTTTAAGCATAACATCACATCCTCATCCAGCAAGCAACAGAGGCCATGAGCCAGTAACATTGGTAGCTCTTGAAGCTACAAGATTCAAGAGTACAGACCAGAGAGTTCCACATTTATATTTTAGGGGTTCTTACACCCTATTACCCTCACAGAACTAACCAGGCTGAGAAAATACTGAATACAATGTCTAGATACATTTAAAACCATTTAAAACCATTTTCCCTTGATCCACCAGCCAAAACTGACTTGCTCCTGACTTGACTTTCAAAGATAATCAGCAAATTTCAAAATCTTGGGTGAGGTTTGCACAAAGGCCTCTAGAAGGCCTGATTTGGAACCTGTCAAAGGCAAGGAAACACTGAGAAAATCCTTATGAGAGGTAGATGGAGTTGATTTAGCTATGGGGAACAAATGAGCATGTGCTGCATGCATAGGCACACACACAGATTGTGAAGGTATGAAATGTTCTCCCAGCAAGTCCAAAACAGTTTCTCTTGTTCTGTGCAAAAGAAGAGAAGATCCAACCAGCCATTCCTACCACATAGAAACTCAGCAGGCATCTGATCAGGCTTTAAAAAAAAAAAAAATCACTCCCTTGGTTTTATCTTTTCCTCCTTATGCTGAAGCCCCATCCCACTGCTCTGCTGCAGTGGGTCGCTGCAGCAGCTCTGTCTGCCTGCAGGCCTGCCCATCTGCCTCTGAGAATCTAGACTTGATCACAAATGTATTTTTAATGCACTGGTGAAAGCATTTACTTAAAATTATCTCATTTCCCCTCGGGGAATTTTCAATTAAACAAACACATAATAATTATTTCCTTTAATTACTCATCTCTGCTTACCTGGAGCTAGGGCACCTTTGCCCTGTTACACATCTGAGAGCTGTCAGATTGATTCATTAGTATTTATTTGTTTCCTATTTCCAGAGCACAGAGATGTACCACGGGCATTAAAGGAAATGTCAAAGGGAATTTTTCCCTCTTGATGAGGACAGCTCAGTTCCTGTGCAGTGTTTGGGAGCCTTTCCCAATGCTGGTTGCAGCAGCTGTGGTGAATCACCAAGATTTAAAGGTGGGACTTTATCTTCAAGGCTTTCCCTCATTGTCCCACCCTTCTCAAATATTAAACCCTGTGGGAGATGGGATAAGGTTGATTTCTACAGTTTTACACTCCCAAATAACCCATTAGCAATGCCCACTCCCACCTCTTCTGCTTGGATCCCTGCTGAGCCCACCTCTAGCAAAGGGATGGGAGAAGGAATTTCTCCTCCAACTCTGTCCAAACACCACCAAAGTTCTGGGGGTTTTATGCATCTCCACATCCCCACAAAACTCCCCATAGCTTCTGAAACCTGCTGATATCCTTGGGGAGCAGCACACAGACAGTCAACAAACAAGAAAGGCCTGGAAGATAAATCTTATGACCAATATGCTAAATTATTTTTAATGAAACTATGAATTTCAAGGTGGATCTGCCATTCCCAGCCCTGTCAGCTGCCCCTTCAAGCCTCACCAGGCCTCACTGCCCCTTTCCAAACTCCCACCCAGACCCTGTTTTGCTCCTCCTGTAAAATTGTGTATTGATGTCCCAGGGAGGAGGGCAAATAAAATCGATCTCCCTTACACTGCTGAGCAGCCTCAAGCACTGGTGAATCAGGGAAAGACTCTGTGACTTTTACTTCCCACAGAATCCCCTCAGCAGGAAGGAATCCAGGTTGAGTTGTTTGTTCTTTAAAGCTGAGTTCAGAACCTCAGTGTGATGCAGCCATGGAGAGAGTGCTTTCTTGTACCAACGGAAGCAGAAAAAAATATAAATCTAAATATTGCCAGCCCTTCAATCACATTTTAAAATACTCTGTGTTTGCTCCCTGACAAATACAGCACTGAAATAAATTCTCTGAGGTGTTAAAATGACCTGGTGAAAGAACCTTAATGTCACCATGGGACAAAAAGCACCTTCCCTCATCAATATATTGAGAGAAATTCTGTTAGAATTCAATTTTAACTGAAGAAGTGTGAGTTTCTTTTACAATGATCACAAATAACCTTTTAAAAGCAATCCCCCCACCAAAAAGTCTCAAAATGACTCTGCAGATAATTTGGTGAGGTGTGGGTTTGTTTGTGGTTTTTTGGTTTTTTGGGTTTTTTTTCTTGTAAAGTCATTTGACTTTTTTTAGTTTGAAACAACAGCATCAACCTTCATTAAAGCAAGGTTCCCAAAACTGTTTTCCAGTTGAAGAAATGTCATGCAAATCTATGTGAACAGAAAATCCTGGCAGGCAACAGAAAAGATGAGCATCATCTGCAACAACCAGCCATCCCACCCTAGGTGCTCTCCAGGAATAATGAAAGGTGCCACGAACAGAACATCCTGAAGGTTTTACAAACAAACTTTCAGTAAACATGACTGAAGGGCTCACATGTGTGAGGCCACTCATGTCCTAGGCTTTTGCAGGATCAGGGCTTACAGAACCAGGACACAGGGGGAGTTAGAAGATAATTATCCAAAGAGACCTACAATAAATATCTGTGGGCCAAACAGCACCATATGCACTGTATATTGATTTGGTAGTAAAGGGATTACTTGAGTGGTAGTGTCTATCCTGTATATTATTCAAATACAACAGATGGGAAATTGGCATGCCATGTAAAATACAAAATTCAATATTCACCCAAGTGGGCTGATAAATTATCATAAACCATTTATGAATATCCCTCAACCATGAAGCCTAATAATAAAATAAAATTAAAAAACACAACTCTCAGCCCAGTTCTATCAAACGGCAGAGACTGAGGCGTGTGCTGGAATAAGGGCCCTGTTCTGTCATCCAGACTGAGCCAAGGCCAGCTCTTCTTCTGCACATGGCCCAGGAGAAGGTCCATCACCACCAGTGAGAAAAGGAAGAGTCCTTGAGCCCATCCTGAAGAGGAACGTCATCGTGAGAGAGACTGGCATGAGCGGGGAGGTTTAACAGAAATCAAGCAGGAAATAAAGAGGAGAATATTTTCACCCACTGCTTTTCACGAGCAGTGAGTGAACTAGGCAAGCCAGAGCTGCTGGATTGAATGGGAATGGGAAGAAGATTCTATAGTCCTGGACAAAGCCATCAGCATAATGAAAGCACAGGATTCATGCAGAATATTTCCCCTAAGGCAGCCAATGCAGTGCTCTCTGATCACCCCTCAGCCTGCTGAAAAGGTTGCTGAACAGACTTCAAAAAACAAATCTCTAGCAGGGGATGGCATCTTCCACCTTCCTTCCTAGCAGATTCTTTTGACAATGGTCATCACATGGGCAATGACAGACACTGAGGTGTTTGCACATTGGGTGTATTTTGAATATCAAAACCAAAAGCCAGGTTAAAAACAAGCCTCCAGTACCCAGCAACCTACTGGGCTCTTCACATTCCTACAGAGAAGGGCCATGGAAACCAGTTGTTGCCTACTTTGAACCCCACGAGCATGGATCACACAGAAATTAAGAGTTCAGGGCAAGAAAAATATTTGGAAGCCCAAAGGGGGTCATCTTCTGATCAAAGAAAACTTTTATCCTGGCTGCGTGGGGATAAAATTCATAAGGACAAATTTGAAACCGGGGAAAACAACGAGGAGAGAAGGGAGGCTTGAGCATTGCAGCTTCAAGAATCGACCTCAGCTATTCTGGCTGGAAATGAGGGGAAAACAGTCTCTACCCAGAGGGCAGAATTCAGCACAGTGTCCTAATGAGCAATTTCTGTCTCACAGAGGACAGCTCACACCGGGTCTTAAGTGGGCAGCCCAACTGATATGTGAAAATTAGGAATATCCTCTGTCTTCCTTCTGTTAGTTTAGATGCCTGATAGACTCTTTTGTCTAGACTGAGTTATTGCCTGTTCCTGATAAACCTATCTGTAAGCTGTTAAGAGTATTGACAGGAAGTTAGCCAACATGGCACCATCTGGACCAGTCTAGCCAGTCCCCATGACCATGGCTAAAGATGACCCTGCCTCAGGGTTATTAATCAGAAAAGGAAAAATTACCTCCCCTCTAGACACACATTTCCACCACTAAGTCATTCTAGAAATAATAACAATGAAACTGAAGATCTCTAAATGTCTCGTTCTCCAGAAAACAAGTCCTTTGGAAACGCTGTATGTTTGTTCTGCAGTGTAGCTGTATCTAAAAAAAGGTATCTAGATTAAAAAAAAATAAATAAAAACAAAGCTTATTGTGAGTAGTTCTGGACTAGAAAAAAATTATAGGCTTGCTTTCACCCATAGACAAGATTTTCAGAATGAAGCGGAAATAATTCAGGAGGAATTTATAGCAAGGGGATTAATCCTTGAACAACACACAAAAATAAATTACCTGATTTTTTTTTTTTTTTTTTTAGTATTTCTTATCATCCAGCAGCCTCGTTCTGTTTTCTCCTTGAAAGAAATGCCACCTGTTAGATCACCAAAATATGGATTTATCACTTGGTCTTTGGAAAAAACAAACCCACTCTGTTTTGCTCTTCAGAGATCAATTCAGTGTTGTGTCTTTGCACTTAACTCTGCTTTGTCTGTAAACTGGCACATCTAAAAAGTGCCACACTTACATGAATAAGAATCCTCTGCTAAAATCACTGCAATCCTATGGTATAAATGCTTCTGCTCTTAAATTCCAAGAATTTAGGAGATGGCTAGGCTGGGAGGCTGGAATTGCATCCCTGGTTTTATCACTGACCAGCTCTGTTAGCCAGGACACTTCTCTTAGGTTTTATATCTAATTCCCTACATTTTGCCTGCTTTGCCCATAGAGATCACACAGTCCTTGAGGATCTCTAAGCCCCAGGCTCCACTGGGGCCAAAAATCCCTGTCCACAAGATAATCAGCAAGTGCACATTTCATTACAGGTTTGTGTGCACGCTCCTTCAGCAGGAAGACAAGGGAAACGACAGAGAAAGGTGCAGGTGCCCTTCCATTACTGGGCAAGAGGGAACGGGCAAAGAGACATCCAGAGTCACCTCTTGAATCCATCCCCCATGAAAACAGTGCTGGGCAGGGCTGTCATTCAGAGCATTTCACTCCAATACTTAACAGACACAAAGAGACATCACAGCAGCTTCTCACGATGATCAGCCTTGGGGAGGAAAATCTGATTCGTGCCTACAAAACATTTTCTCTAGCAATCACATAAAGCAATTATTTGGGATTTCATCCTTTTCAAGCCATCTCTTTCCTCCTTCCACTTTTCTCCTTTGCCCAACACATGAGAATCACCAGATTATCAACACAGAACACCACCAGAGACCCTCTTAAATCCCTGGTAAATGAGTGCCCTGACTTTCAAGACCCTGCAGCTGTCCCTGCTGATCCTGCTTAGTCTAAGGCAAAGACCTCCGTGAAGCTCCTCTGCTCCCCTTTTAAACACTGGCTTGAACTTTGGGAGCTCTGGGCCATGGGCTGGGTATTTGTCCTTGTCCTTGGCATCGGGGGTGCAGAGCAGTGTAGCTGCTGACACACTGCTGACCTCAGTTTTGCACCCTGTGCCCATGAGAATGGAACCTCCATTCTCCATCCTTTCTGAGGGGATTCCATCCCAAATCCATTCTTTGGCCACTGGTTCTCCTACCATGTTTTTTTGTTGTTTTGGTTTTGGTTTTTTGTTTTTTTTTTTTTTTACAGTAAGGATTTCGGGCTGTGAACTTCCACAAGCTCAGTTGCCATGCAAACTGGGTCCTTCCTATCCTCCCAAGAATAGAAGCTTCCACCTGTAGCATTCAATTAGCTTTCAGATGCCTGATCACATCAACACAGGCTTTTCTCACATCCCCATTACTTTAACATTTGCTTTACAAGTGACAAGCAATGCCACTTTTGTAGCTATGTAGCTTCTTGCACCCCAAAGTAGCAGGACACTAATGCACCATTACTCTAATTAAGAAATACAGGACGATTCAGTGGCAAAAAGAGAGGGAAAAAAAAAAACAACAACAAAACAACAGACAGAAAGACAGAGAAGCCCCCTGCAACATAATTGGTCACTGCTATGAATCTTTACTCAGGGGACAGATAGCACGACCAGAGGTAATAGCTTACACACGTATTCTTGAGCTGTGCAATAGATGGAAAAGTGTCCCAGATGGATTGGGCAGGGGCTTAGTTCCGGGATTATGATGAGACAGTGGGTAATTATTGAGTGGCATTGCCTCAGCGCTGATTATATCTGCAAGCTTGTTCCTTTCCTTCAGAGGAAAGCATTGATAAAGATAAACCATGCTGCTCTATGTCCTTCATGTAGCACAAAACAACACATTTCAATCTAACAGGATCAGGTCTCCACTTTGATCACAATCTGTTACCTAGATGTCTTTGCAAATTAATCAGCCCTGCTTGTTTAGCTCCAGTCAGTTTGTACTGCTAAATTAATAAATGTACTAGGAGCAACAGAATACATAATTAAATTCTACAGTTTAATCTCCACATAATAATTTTGACCTTAGTCTGGGGCCTCTGTTATAGCCAGCAACACATTGAATAGAGGCAGACCTTGCAATGCAGCTTACATTAACAATCTACCTTGAATGATTACGCAGGGGTGCCGCAATCAAGAGCTACTAAAATCAGAGGAAATAAGGAAAACAAAATTGTGGCCACAGCTTCTGCCTGTAGAAAACAAAAGAGAGCTAATGCATCACAAGGGCACACCTACCCCAAAAATTAGAGAGGAATGCTCTGCCTTGGTTCAGCTAACCAGAAATATTTTGCATTTCCACTATCTGCATCAAATGCAGCCCAGAGGAGCAGAGGATGGCTTATGTTCTTCCCAGGAACACTTCCAAACTTTTGGGAGAAGAACAGGTCGTGCCATGGAAGGGTCTTCTGTGCTGGCCTTGTCACAGGCAACACCATTGATTTATCATAGCTGTTCAATTTATCTGTATTTAGTGAACGCCTTTCTCCCATATTATGTACAATTTATATTTAAATCTGTTCTCTTCCCACTAGTGGGAATTCAGGAACTGTTCCATGCATTTTCCACATCTGCACCAGCTGCAAAATACCCAAAACAGATCAGAGATGTCAGAGATTGTTTCAGTAACAGAGAGAGATACCTGCTGAACACTCTGCTCACAGAACTCCATGAGGAAGGGGCAGGGGGGCCAAGGGAGCTTCACCTTTAACTTGCATTCTGCAAAGGTTGTGCTCTAAGGGGCTCACAAAATAACCCCTAAAAAGGGAGTTATAGGCTAAATGTCAGTGTTTAAGGCTCTGCATCCCCACTGCACCTTCAGGGACATCCATAATCACTGACTGAGCAGATCCATGCACCTTTGCCTTCCCTATGGACATAGCATTTCTTGGGTATGTGTTCAGCCATTCTACCAACAACCAGCACAGCCACACAGACATCCTCATACTTGGCTCATCTGTGACCTCAGGACCTCCCATGAGGCTTCTGACCTCTCCAAAAATAATGTCTTGCTCATGTACAAGGAAGTACAGACCTACACAGAAAATGTGGATCAGAGTTCCCCCTGTGTAGCACAAATAGTGTTTTTATGTCTTTACATTCTCGTGCTTTGCAGTGAGTGTTTTTTTTTCTGGCTGCCACACAGGAGGGAACATCGGAGGCTCTAACATAAAAAGACAGAGGTGAAAAATCAGGAAATGCTAAAGCTGGGTTCAAAACCAGCCTAAATCACTGAGAGCCATTGGTTTTGACTGGTTGCTTTGGGGGCAGCAGACTGGAGGTACCAATGACCTAATGGATCAGTAGAACTGTGGTGCAGAGCCCTGTTGTGAATAATAAACTGAAACACTTGCTTTAAAAAACAGCACATTGAAGAAATAAAATCAGAAAAATAAGGAAAATATCTGGCAGTAATACTTATTATGCATTTCCTTTAAAATATTTTAATTAAAAGCCAGCTAGCTGCCTTAATGCTTTGTGATTCGAGATAGCATCAGGAGCTTAAAAAACCGTTTGGCAGACAACATTTAGCAGACCCCATGAGCAGTAAAGCATCTGATGGAGTTTGGACTCTGTCTAAGACCTTGATTGTGGTAGCTGGCACTAGAATCCTTCGAAGAACTGAAGGTAAATAGTGCTATTATTTATCCAACTGTAAACAAATTCTGTGCGATAGGTCCAAGTGTTTGCAATATTCAGAGATTTCAGAATTATTTAGCGTGGTCAAACTCTCAAACTATGTGCAATTATGGCATGGGACAGCACAGAATCAGAGCTGGCAGTGGATGCTCCTCTTGGACATGCAAGTTCTCTCCTGTAAGCTCTGTAAAGTCTCTAGGCACTCAGAGTAACACAACTGTGGCCAGAGATGATGCATTACAGTAACATATTTTGACTCCAAATTCATGATGCAAATCTGTTTAGCATTTAGCTCACTCTCCTCCTCCAGGGCATACCAAGGTTTAGAAGTGACTCACTGCAGAATGGGGTAAAGGGGTGAACTGGAAACTGGTTGGGTCAGACCAAGTTTCTAGAAGTTCCCAGCCTGTAAGAATGTCTTGGTCTAATGGGAAGCAGCAGCAAGTATAAGGGGTAGACTTTTAAAATGAATCATAAAATCATAGAATCCTTTAAGTTGGAAAAGCCCTCCAAGATCTCCAAGTCCAACCATTCCCCCAGCACTGCCAAGGCCACCACTAACCCATGTCCCTAGGTGCCACATCCACATCTTTGAAATCCTCCCAGAAATGATGACTCCACCACAGCCCTGGGCAGCCTGTGCCACTGCTTGGCAAACCTTTTGGTGAAGAAATATTTCCTAATCTCCAATCTCAACTTCCCCTGGCACAGCTTGAGGGTGTTCCTTCTTGAAAAAAAAAAAACAAACAAAAGAGAAATCACAATGCATGAGAAATGGCAAAAAAACCTGCTGAAAAATAACAAGAAAACAGACAAAAGCACTGTCCCTAAGCACACAAGACAAAGATTGTCCCTCCTGAATAGAACTAAGGGAACAATCCTCCAGCCCTGCAGCTCTTGATAAGAATTTGGATAGGTGGGTGCATGGAGTGAGTTATGGCCTAGCACAGCAGGCCTCATGAGCAAACACAGATATCCAAAATGGAGATGTCTCTCTTCAAGCTATTTATCTGCAACTCCTGTGAATAAATGGAGTGAGAGAGAGAGAGAGGGGCACTTCTACAATCTGATCCTTCTGATGTTCACCTTAGTCACCAAAGCTTAGATGACTCCTCTGTCTCAATCCTGGTTTGTTGCCTGTCAAACCCACACTGTTCCTTGTGGCAGCTCTCACAGACCACTGTCCCCAGGTGCTGCATGCCAGGGAGATAACAGAGAATCACAGAATCACACATAATCACTTGGATTGGAAAAGAGCTCTGAGATCCTCGAGTACAACTTATAACTGAACCCCAGCTTTGTCAACCAGACCATGGCACTCAGGGCCATGTCCAGACTTTCCTTGAACAGCTCCAGGAATGGGGCTTTTACTACCTCCATGAGCAGGCTATTCCAGTGTCTAATCACTCCTTCTGTGAAGAATTTCTCCCTAATATTCAACCTAATCCTGCCCTGGAACACCTCAGGACCATGTCCTCTTGTGCCGCTCCTTGTTCCCTGGGAGCAGAGCCTGAGCCTCCCTGGCTGCACCCACGGAGCTGTGCAGAGACAGAAGGTCCCCACTGAGCCTCCTTTTCTCCAGGCTGAGGCATTCCTGGTGCTCCAGAGCCTTCCCCAGCTCCATTCTCTTCTCTGGACACACTCCAGCCTCTCAATGTCCTTCCTGAACTGGACCCAGCACCTGAGGTGTGGCCTCAGCAGTGCCCAGCACGGCGGAAGGACCACATCCCTGCTCCTGCTGCCACATTATCCCTGATTTGAGGAAGGAGAAGGACTGAAATCTGATGACTCCACACTTGGAGCACTGAATTGCTCTTCTGCAGAGACCTATTGATGGTAAATTTGTGTGGTGGCTCCTCCATCTCTGGCCACACAGCCTGATCACCACACAGCTCTCCAAACAGTCCCCCCTGCCCTCAGTGCTTCTCCTGTGCTCATCAAGGCTGGAGATTGGCATGATAAATGAGGCAAAGGACAATATTGTACTAAATTAATATGATTTACAGCCGTTCATGCCACAGAAAAGCGTAAATCACCCTAAAATAGGCATGTCTCAGATCTTGTCGCATAATCAAATACCATATTTAGCACAATTGTGTCATTTTTCATGTGTGCTCTATGCAAAGGGACACAAACCACCTCCCTCCTTACACTGTGTACATGCAACAGTCACAGTTAGGAAATAACCAGGGAATACCCCGAGTTGGAAGGATCATCATTTATCTTATTTATTAAAACAACATTATGCATTATAGAAGGGTGGCCAGAACTTCATTTTAAAGCCTCATTTTAAACATCTATAAAACCAGCATCCATGCAACTAATTTATTTATGGCTCACAGTTTATATTAGCAATTATTACTAAGCAGAAGCAAAGCACATTCAATTTAAATGTTTACATTTTTTAAAAAGGGGAGAAGAAATGAAAAAAAAAACAGAATTAGGAAGAAAATTTAGTATTCTTAAAGAATAAATAGACTTCTAACACTGAAGGGACAATTCAAGCAATCAGCCCTGTTCACCATTTATATCAATTATAAACTTAAAGATCGACTAGAATATGGAAATCTCTGGAGGCCAGGGGTATTAAAAATATTATGCAGAATTGTCATGCACTATTCTTAAAAAATAAACTCCAAACCTGTGCGTAATGTGGGAGCAGATAAGCATTTGCAGTCAGGTTGTTGATCCAAAGAGAGTAATTAAAGAAGGTGAGGTCTAAACTTGTCAAAGTCATTTTGCCCTACTTTCCTATTTATAGGTTTCAAAATGGAAAAAGCCTTCAAAAGGATTTGCATCCTAGCTTCCCTCTGTAAGATCCTTCTGCAAGAGATTTGAGAATTAGCTGCTGTGCCTGCAGTATATTAAAATCTTTGACAGCCATCCACTTGGGGAATCCCTGGGAAAAAAGGGAACAACACACAAAAAAATAACCACCTCATTTTGATTCAAAAGGTTCACAGTATCACTTGAAAGTGCAGAATAAATCACTGTTCTTCAGAATTGCTCCTGAGGCTTTTCCATTTCAGGAGGTCCTGCAGGGGGAAGGGTGTGTGGAAGTGCAGCCTCCACACCTTGTCCTGCTGCTCACCTGGTCCCAAGGTGTCTCCTGCCCCTGGGCCAGAGCAGGGAGGAGAGGGAAGGGCCACTTCTTTCTGTCTCAGTGTGGTTGGGTCAGATAAGGAGCAGACCAAATCATCTTTCCAATCTCAGCATCACAGAATCCCAGAAGGGTTTGGGTTGGAAGGGACCCATCTCATTCCACCCCCTGCCATGGGCAGGGACACCTTCTACCATCCCAGGCCTGTCCAACCTGGCCTGGAACACAGGAGTGCTGTATAAAAACTAAAAAATACAAGTTCCAAGACAAGACAGTATTGGAGCTCCGCTCTGTTAACGACAAAATATTCTTTGGGTGAAATCTCGACTTTTTACTGCACCAGTAAATTTTAAACCCTCTTTAAACTCAAGGCTCTGCAAGACAATCTGGTGACATACCAGTGGTAATGTGTTGAAATGTGTTGGTAGAAATGTTTTACATGAAAAAGAAAACAAGTTTCTAACCTTGAAAGCTGAAAAAATTGGCATTTTTTGTCATTCAGTATTTTTGACAAAACCAAGAAAAGTCCATCTTGAAAAAATTTAAACTGCAATCATGATTAAAAAAAAAAAAGAGAGAAAAGGAACTACTTCAGTGTGAATTGTTCAACTGCTGCACTCTCAGCTATGAAAAACTTGCTTTAAATGGACATTTTCACCATCGAGTTTTCCTCTTATCACAGAAAAATAAGTTTTCTTTGAGCAGGTCTCCAGTAGACGAGGTCTGTGCTTTTTAAATTTGACGACTGAGCCTGGCTTTGCCCCGTGAGTTTGCAGCTAAAGGCAACATCTGGCTCCAAATATATTCTTATGTCTCATAGGCAAATGAGGAGATATTCAGTGGGCAGACAGGCATGTGCTGTGGGAGACACCACATTCTCACAAAATATAACTTTTCCCTTCCACTTATCTCAGCTGCCTTGTGCCAGGCCATAAAAAGGCAGGGAGTTGTCAAACTCCAACATCACAACTCTGCGAGCAGATAGAAAGCACAGCTAAAGTGATGAAAATTAAAATAGTTTAGGTGAGCCAAGGGGAAAAAAAAAAAAGCTGACTCATTTTCTAAACTGTTCCAGTTATTTGGAAAAATAAGTCAGTGAATGGTTTTGCTTCTTTTTTGTTCATTCACTCAGACTTACCAGTCATCATTAAAAAGTTTGAGTGCTTCTCATCACAAGGATTAAAGGTGAGCTGACATGGGCAGATGCCATAGAAGAAACTGCTTCTTCTATCTTGGCACTTTACAATCCTGAGAGACAAGCAATGCTTAAGGAAATGTGCTTTTTATGCCCACAGTGATCCTGCTGGAGAGAACATCAGTGGAAAGTGTCATTTAGATAATTAAAAGTGAGAACTAGCAGAAACAGCATCCAGTAACACGCAAAAAATATAATTTTGCCTGGGGGCCTCTTCTGTTATTCTGCTTGTGATTTTGTGGACCAGATTTTTAGCTGAGTAACATGATGCAAGTCCACCCACAGCCAAGAGTAAGCTGGTTTGCAACAGCTGAACATTTAGTCCAGCAGCTTTATGGCATTTTAAACTCCTCCTTTGAATTCTCCCTTTTTTTTTTTTTCCACTGCTATCACCCTTCCAAGAGAGCATTCATCCCACAACACCTTATCTACAAAGGGCTCTGCAGAAGATATGACCCTTGAATGCTGACTGGGATGGATTGGGAGGAAAGGCTGGCTGGCTTGCTACCCTTAAACTGGTTTAGCTATTTTTTTTTTTCCTTTCTTAAATCATAGCCTAAATTATATGAGAGGGAAAGCCAATGTTTTAGAGATGGAAAACCCACTCTCCACTATGTATTGGTGCCTCCAACAGGAGATGTCTCCCCAAACCCAGTCACTCCAACTTGAGTTTTAAATGAGCTTTCAAATGTCATCTCATTTGCTGCTTCTGCACGGCTCCCACCACCTCCTCACCTGTTTGCAGAGGTGCAGGGCCACCGACTTTGGAAGCATGCCACATCCCCGAGATTTGGCCAATAAACACAGTACTTTTTACCCCAAAATACCACAGGTACCCCGACTCAGGAAGCCAAGGCTCTGCAGGACAATCTAGTGACATACCAGTGGTAATTGTTGTGACAAGGACCCTCTGAGCAGTGTCACTGGAGGTGACAGTCACTGGCAGTCTCCAGCTTAGCAGCAAGGTCACCGGGGAAAGGCAGTTTCCACTAATGCTGTCAGGCAGAGCAATTGAAGGCAAATCTTTCTGCTCCCGAGTGACCACCGGCCTGGAGGGCAAGAGATGGCAGGAGGAATGGCAGATAAAGCAGGACACTTAAAAAGGACTGGTTTTCCTTCTAAAGTGATTTTTTTTTTTTTTTTAATGGCCTAAAATGAGGAGAAAGGAGCTGTTTCTTTAGCATTTCTGGTAAAGTGGAAAATGCCTGGGCCTGGAGGGCCTCTGTGGAAGCAAGTGGGACATGCATGGAGCCCCCCCTCCATCCCCATGATCTGCCCTTGCCCGAAGCCAAGGTCATCATTCCTGACCCCTTGCAAGTGAATAGGTGGGGGAAATGGCCAGTTCTCCTCTCAGGGAACTCAGCACAACCCCCTGCCCCGGGCACAGTGTTTCCCTTCTCTGCACACGCAGGAATTCGGGTCTGCCTCCCATGGCAGCAGCTGGATGGGTACCAGTGCTAAAGAGACATTCATTTGGAAAGAGGATACTCTGCAAACTGATATGCAAATAGAAGCCATCAGCAAAGAGATGCAGCAGGCAGGAATGGGGGCTCACACACACATTGTGTCCTCTCCCAGTTCAGCATTTCCCCCACCTGACCTTCCCTGGAGGTACCACTTTGCCCAACAGGTGATGTTTGACTCGGTGGTCTCGAGGTGACAATGTGGCAGGAATGGGAAATTCATATCATTTGTATTCCTTTTCCTCTGC
Organism: Phainopepla nitens; assembly: GCA_013400175.1. Classification (NCBI taxonomy): domain Eukaryota; kingdom Metazoa; phylum Chordata; class Aves; order Passeriformes; family Bombycillidae; genus Phainopepla; species Phainopepla nitens. Next base: position 50,869 of record VXBQ01005799.1, read on the forward strand.
TATTCTGAGGGTTGAAAGGGCCACCATTTTAAATTTAATTTACAGGGTATACCGTCTATCTGTTGGAAACACGAGGAAGCAGACCTTGTCCTAGTATTTATCAGACACATGCCGCCCATCTGCTTGAGCTGGGTCGAGGAGGATTTGCTGTTAATCCTTCAGACCCATCTGCAGGGGGTTCAAAATGCTGACCAGAAAGCTAGACAAGATGAGGTTTATTTAATTAAAAAAACTGCTCCGGAGGTTACTGGAAATCACTCTGAAGAAGAAATAGCTTTTGATCATGTCACTTCTAGGGAAGGCAGGAGGGGAAGGGGGGGATGAGGGAGGCAGGCAGAGTTTTGCATCAAAATAACACCGCAGCTATCGGTAAATAAATAAACAGAGCTGCACCAAATAAACCTGTCCCCATGAGGGGATATTTCTATCTACCTGTTACATCAAATGCAGAAAAAACTCGGCCCCCACTCCAGTTTGGGTGTTTTGCCACCACATTGCAGGGCTTGGCCTCTAATCTGGCCAAAGTACGAAAGGCAGAAATTGGGTTACTCGCGCACGCACACCCCCGGGCACACACACACACACACACACACACACACACTCACTAATCTGCGGGTTTGTTTGCGTGGAGCCGAAAAGGAGGCACACACAGCCTCAAAAACAACTCCAAAACCTCCAGCACTTTAAAGCCTGGCATTTCTTATTTGCCTGCTTTTGGGGAGAAGCACAAGTTTCTGGGGAAGGGTTGTTAAACCTGAGCTTTACTGCTTCAATGTTTAATTGCTGCTTTTCGTAATCGCTGTTCAAGATCCATTTATGTGGAAGTGAGAAACAATAAAATCCCATCTCCATTTGCTCTGCTGAAAATGGACATCTGTTAGTAACAATATTAATTCTAATGAAATATTATGTACACAACTGGTTAAATGCAGTGCTGCTGTTTGGGAGAAGTGGCTTTTCGTGGGAGTAATCCTTATTCTTCCAACTCCTGGTTGTTATTTTACAGCAATATAATGCATAACAATGCTCAAAGTAGCTTGGACAGAGAATTTGCCCCTGCCTCTCCCAGGGCTCTGTTCCTAATCAGATTCCTGTACTGGGGGTTACACAATAATTTTCTTTTTGTTTTATGTTGTTTGGGCTTTTTTTTTCCTAAGCTCAAAAATCCTCAGGAAAAAAAAAAAAAAAAAAGCACAGAGGCAGAACTGAGCACCAAGAGAACCAGAGGCAGCAAATTGCAATATTCCTGACAATAAACTGTGAAACAGGATCTAGCATTGCTGGTCCTGTACCCAGCACACCGGTGAAATACAGCTCCATCTAGGGACAAGGTACATGCAGAAAAGATGGATTTTGGAAACCAGGACCGGCAACAATGGGGAGAGCTCATTCTCCTGCAGAGTGGCAAGTAAAGATTCATGCTGCTTGGCATCAGATAGCAAGAATTGTGCTTTGTGGCTGAAGATAACCTCTGAGCAAAGTAACTTTATCTACAGCAAATTATTCCTTAGCTTCCAATTGCAGGATTTGGTTCTGAAGGAAGTGGTGCTGGCTACTATCAGATAGAGGGGTAGAGGGATGTCTGCTTTGATTTAATAGAGAAGTTCCCATGGAAAGTGCTCGAACAAAGTAAGAAAATCTCATCCGAGGATTGTGGAGAGAGAAATTCACTGAATTTCTTTTCTTATGACCGAGTTAACCAACTATGCAGAGATTTGACCACACAGATATAAGGTCTCTGATGCTTAGCAGGCCACTGAAATGCATGTTCTCTCTCCTGGATATACTGCTGCCAGTTATCTGTGAGTCTTTTGTTCCCCTGAACCTCCCAATCCACATGTTCTTTATTGTAAACCGGGCATTTCCCGTAGTTGTTTGTTCTCAGTCATGTAAATGAGACATTAACCCTTCCTAACTGTCCATTCCTGAGCTCACAGCCCAGGGCTGTGTGGGATCTGACACCCAGCCTGGCCTGTCCTCACTGCACAGACCAGACATCACTGCTGCCTTAATTCAACTGAATATTTTTTCCTGCCCCTTACTTCACCTGTGGCAGCACTGACAGAAAGAATCATACAATTGGCTGGAAAAGACCTCCAAGATCTTCAGTCCAACCTTTGACCAAAACCTAAACCCACTAAACCACATCACAAAGTGCTAAGTCTGCTTGCTTTTTGAACGCTTCCAGGGATGGTGACTCCACCACTTCCTTGGGGAGTCAGTTCCAAGGCTTAACCACTCTTTCAGAAATAAATATTTCCTAATACCCAACCTGAACCTCCCCTTGGTGCAACTCGATGCCATTTCCCCTTGTACAAACCCTAAATGACTGCATTTAAAAGGTAGCAAAGCCCAATTTCCCAGTGCAGAGACTTGAAGCACACACAGATCCTGTATTTACACATGCAGAGTGGAATTTGCACATGCAATTAAGTTGATTGACATTTTCTCACTGTGTAGATACTTCCATCAGCAAACATTTGGGCAAGCAATCAAGTGAGTTATATTTTTAAATGCCCACCCTGGCATGCAGAAGGAAATGTCCCAGCCAGGCAAGGAAGCAGCAAGGACACAACTTGGATGAGCTCATCTGAGCACTTAAAATCACAGAGGCCTTTAGGGTTGGGAAAGCCCTCTGAGATCATCCAGTCATTCCCCCAGCACTGCCAAGGCCACCACTAACCCATGTCCCCAAGTGTCACATCCACATGGTTTTTAAATCCCTCCAGGGATGGGGACTCCACCACTTCCCTGAACAGCCTGTTCCAATGTCTGACCACCCTTTCAGGGGAGAAATTTTCCCCAATATCCAAACTAAACCTCCCCCGGCACAACTTCATGCCGTGTCCTCTTGTCCTGTCCTTTGTTACCTGGAGCAGAGCCTGAGCCCCACCTGGCTGCACCCTCCTGTCAGGGAGTTGTGGAGAGAGAGAAGGTCCCCCCCTGAGCCTCCTTTTCTCCACTTGTCAACAAAGGTAATGAACAGGAAACTAGAGAGGCAGATGGCAAAAGCCACTGGTTCTGGGAAAAGTGCCTACAAAGTGGTGTTAAAAGTGTCTCAGGAACAAGCGAAGATCACCTGTGATGTCACTTTGGTCATAATTAGTTGGCAAAGAAAACAGCAAAGTCAAAGTCACAGTGGTGCACCTCAGCCCTCCTGTTAACAGAGAGAGGCTATCGATCCCATCACTCATTTATTTAGGAGATAGAATTTTAAACAGGAATAAGAACAGAGTTACCATCAAATCAGCTGTCAGCTGGATGTCACCCTAGGCAATTAGCATGCTCCTAATGTGCTACAAATTTTAAGCCCAAATTATGTCCTCAGATGCCTGCGTTCAGCTCACACTGACTCTGCAGAACACAGGGTTTAGAGCACGGAAAGAACAGAAGATCTGCAGGCAGATACTGCAGAGGCTTTGGACAAACAGCCCTGGCTGGGAGAAGAGGAATGGGAGAGGAGATCCACCGTGGCTGCTGCCAACAGAGCAGAAAGTGTGAAAACCCCTTCCTGCCACACCGAGTAAGCAAACCTGCAAATGTGCTGTCTTCTGCCCAAAGCAGCCCTGGGAATGGGCTGTAAATACATTTGTAAGCACTACAGGTAGTTAGTTATTATTATTTCTGGGGCTGAACCTCGGCAGGTATAAGTCATCCAAATTCCACTGATTTCCTTGGTTTGTACCAGCTGTGGCTCCATCTCTGTGTTATTACAAAAGACAATAAATCTCTTCTTTGGGCCAAATTTAGTCCCAGCTATGTCTCCGTGACTGGATTAACTCCACTGAAGCTAACAGGGAGAAGTCTGAGTTTGTGTGTGGGAAATGAGAACAGAACGTGGCTGCAGCATTTGTTAAAGCAGAAAAGAAACACTTTCACATGTATATGTGAACATATTTATTGCATGTTGGGCTGATGGAACATTTTAGTTAGAAAAAAGGGGAAACAAACTGCTTTCCCGTCAGAAAATGAGATTTCACTCAAACCAAGATTCTCCACACAGGGAAAAAATGTTTTCCCAAAAACGAGTTCTGGTTGGAAAAGTGATGGTTCTCGTTTTATTCTACATCTGCTCAAGCCAGCACGCAGCAGGCTGGAAGACTTGTAATTCCCTCAAGTAATCAGCTGCTGGAAGAAATAAGGGCATGTTATGGAAGACACAGTTTAACCAGTCATGGGATTTCCTGGGGTCACAGGAAACAGAGCTACAGCTCCTACAAGCAAGAGGCTGTTCAGGCACAGGCAAATGATGACCTGATTCAAACAAAAATATCTCATTTTAGCTCAAAATGTCAACACGAAACACTCTGACATTTGCAAATCAATTCTTTTCAGGAATTATCTGTTCCAATTTGAGATGAAAACAAATATGAAAATACCAGAATTTCCCATGGGACGGAAATTCTATTTTTCAATGAGCAGTAGGAAGTATATCCATTGAGAGGTCATTTCTCTATTACAAAGCCACTGTTTTGTACGGCTGTGCCTAAATGCAAATAAAAAGACACTCAGGACTTGTCTCAAAGATGGCCACCTGGCTTCCTCAGTGCACATGGAGATGCCACAAGGTCCTGATCCCCTGTTCCAGAGTACCCTTGCGTGGATAATTTTTTTGTAATGCCAAACTGGAATTTTCCATGATGCAATTTGTGGCTGTTGCCTCTTATCCTCCTAAGTGTGCCTCCAAGAACTGTCTGGCTCTGGCCCCTCTGTGACCACACTGAAGCCAGGTTGTGGATTCCCTCTCAGCTTCCTCTAGACAAACATATCCAGAGTTCCCAGGCTCTGTGTGCCCACCCTGCAGGCTCCTGATCACCTCTGCTGTTGGATCAAGGAGCCCCAAACTCTACACAAATCTCCACATTTACTCAACGAGAGGCACAGATGACAAGGGCTCTGGTGTTTGAACATGTTCCCTGCACTTCTTTTCCTGTGTTGTGATGGGTATGATAGCATTTTCTAGCTCTTACCAACACGTGGCCACATTCCTGTCTAGGATAACCCATTTCAGCTCTGTGGTCTTCAAAATGGAGCAGAAAAAATGATTTACACCCAGTCTGGGTGAGTCTGGCTGAGCCTTGAGCCACTCCATCACCGTTCGTGTTCAAACACATGAAGTGGTGATTGCAAATCATCTACCTGCCTATTCCAAGCAGCAAAAACAACCAATGACAGGACCAGTGTTCCTGGGGAGAACAGCCCAGTTATGGAATTCATAAGTGGACAGCAGCGTGTGGAGCAGGAGATTGTGTGTGTTTGGCAGGGGGGTGGCAGATCCCAGCACAAGGGCGGGGAGAAATGGAAAAGCAAACCGTCAAGGAGAGCAGTATGTAATTCTTTGCACCAAGGCACACGGCAGTCATGCTACAAAGCTGGCTGCAAGGGAAATGCTAAATGCATTTTCAAGCAGCTTTTCATCATCTTTTAATGCAAAGCAAGAGCTGGAAACAAAAGAGGAGGCCAGCTCTCTGCATACCTCCAGCCAGGGCTCCGTGGAGAAACAGTGGCATCAGAAAAAACAATATCAAAGGCCAGGCCAGCAGAAAGTGCCCCACAGATCCAGTGTGAATAACAAGAACTACACGTGACTGCCTTCTCTTGAGACCCTGATCACGAGTCTAGGCACCTTTTCCCCCTCACACAAACCAGCCCTCACAAAACAGCTGCCCTGCACTGGGATGCTTGCTCTTTTGGTCACTTTTAACACTGTGTTTCCATGGGAAGCTGTATCTTTCTTGCCAGAGGATGAATTCCCCAGTATTTTTGGTAGTTCCCTGCTTTCTCTGCTTTGCTGCCAGGGGGTTGCACCTGACCAAGGGAGGGCTTTGCTCCCCACATAGCCATGGAAGGGCTTTCCCCAGTTTAGCTCTGGAAGAGACCTTAAAATCCTTGGAGCAAGAAGCTCTTTCCCAGTTATTCATTCTATAGTCTCACTTTCTATTCTCTTTCTGTTCCAAAATATTCAGCCTTTACCTTGCAGCCACACAAACCAGACACCTCTGGCTACACCTTATTATCACAGCAATTACACATCTCGTGTCTCCAACTTCTTTAAATAGAGCTGATTAATATTCAGACTTGGCAATCCCTTGATTAAACAAGACACCCACAAGGAAGCCACTACGAGAGACCAGTTGCCAAACTGGAAATTCCCCATGAAAAAAAAAAAAAAAGAAAGAAAGAAAGAAAGAAAGAAAAGAAAAGAAAAAGGGGAACAAAAAAAGAAACAACAACCCATCTCTTTCATCTGCTTCCTATGAAGTCTCAGCTGCGTCCGTGTCACTGTGCAGAAGGCAATAAGGGCCGATGTCGACAGATGGGGAGCTGAGGACACAATTCACCCAGCCTTCAAGAAAGCTTACAGTCCCATACTATACATTAATCCACAAGGTCAGTAATGGGGAGGGGGGGAGACACGAACCCGTAAGCAGATAAGGAATTAAGATGGAGGTAGCAGACAAAGAGGGCACGTCGGCAGCGTTTAGCGCCGAGCGCAGGGGATCTGCTGGAATGTCACGGGGGGCCCTCCGGCCACCAGGGTCTCCCTGGCCAAAGGCATGAGGGGAAGAAAAGAGCAGAAGGAAAGAAAAGGTAGAGGAGACACTCATCCAAGTGACAGTCAGTGCTGAAGAGGGAGTAAATTAATCCAGGGTGACACTGACAGACTAGGATTAAGTAGCTCACCGATGTCATTAGGTTGCATGCACATATAGATGAGCTAACGAAGACAGGGACAATGCTTACCCCAAATAATTGAGGACACGGGAAAAAAAGGGTCAGGGGAAGGTTATAAAAATAGATTAGGAAGCTTCCAGAGGAATCTCTCAAGCCAGCCCCTTTCTCACTTGTTCCCTTGCTAAAATATCTATTTCTAGTCTGCTGTTACCTATCTGTGTTCCTTGTCCTTCCAGCTCCTCTCCTTCTCCTTCAGCCTGTCCAAAATACCAATTCCTGTCCCTAATTTACCACATGTTGGCCTGCTCTCCAAACACCACATTACCTCCCAGCTCTCCATGAACCCTTTGGAGCTTAATTCCTCTCACAGCTATCACCAGTGTTCAGCTGATGAGAAGACCTTGCTGAGAAGTGTTAACTCAGTCATCACACAGTATCATGGGCCCAGAGCAGACACAACCAATGTTGTATCATTTATTGAAATAGTTAAGAGTGTTAGGGTAACCACTGAGCTCAGCCTGCTAAATACTGAGCTCTGGCTCTCTCTTGCCTGCCCCACTGAGTTTGTGTGTGACCAGATGCATCCCCTCAATTCTGCTGTTCAGCTCCTCCTGCCCTCTCCCAGCCTCATAACTGCTTCACCTAAAATTTTCCCATGGAGTTCCTCTTGGTTTTGTTTTGGTTTTGGTTTGGTTTTGTCCTCTTGTTTTGCTGGTATGACAGGCAGGGCACAGCCTCTCAGGTGTGGTTTCAGGACCAGTGTCCAACAGCACATCTGCCAATAAAGGGCAGGGGTGCATTTTTCATCTTTGTCCTTCATACTGATGCATATTCTCAAATTGTAATTATTTTCAGGGTTGAGGTACAATTCACTGCAGAGGCACAGGAACTCTGGAGTGGGCCCAGGGGAGGAGGTGGATGTGCACATTTGGAGATGGGAGCAGCAAGTGGCTTCAGGTTCCACCTCTGAGCTCTCCAGGAGCAAGGATAATACTGACAATAAATAAAAGAACACAGCCCTTTTATTGTGTTGCTCCATCCAAAGGCTTTTCTGACACTGTATTTTCAGTTTCTTCCAGAGCTTGCCCATTCAGGGTACTCAGGGCTCTCTGCCAGCAAACTTTCACTCTCCCACACTGGAATAATGAAAGCTGAAGGCTGGTAATATTTACATCAATGAGAAACTGGGTTAAATCATGTTTGGTAAATTAAAAAATGATCAGTCTCACTCAGAGCTGGCAGTGAGATAAAACTTAACCATATATGACCCAAGCTGGAAAAATAAAAGAGCCATTTCCCATCTAAGGCCTCTGGTTATGGCATCTCTGCCCAGAGCAGGGACATTCATCAAGAATGTGTGGCTTCTTTTGTTTCAGTTTTCCTTCCTCATGACTTGCCATTAGCATTTCTTAATGCAGCTCAGCTGAAGCCACCCCTAACAGAATCCCAAGTTGCTAACTCCAATGTCATCGTGCACCATAACGAATGTTTGCATAGAGATCAATAGGTGAGGCCAGTGTTAATTGTTAAATTAAACATAAACATTGTCAAAACACATCCCTCATTATTCTTCCACCTGATGACATGAACCTGGAGATCCCTTGGTGACCTTATATTCAGGCTCTGTGACCTTCAGGTGGTTTGCATCAGATTACCTTATGCAAACTTGGTGTTTGAATTGATCATTTTAGAAAACAGCAGATTGCAGAACTCCTGCTGTCTCAGAAGGGATTTCTTTAAGAAATACTCTCTGAGGAGGGTAAAAACACCTACAGGATACTTGGAAATATTTGTAGTGTACAGGGTGACCTGGAGTTAGAGATGTCACAGTTTGGCTGCAGTCTTTCATGGTAACATCCATCCCTAACCTGCCTCAATTATCCACTGACTCACCAGAGACAGGGAAGGGCTGCAGAGCAGAGTGTTTCAGGTGACAATTTTTGCTGACTGGCGGGATTCTGCTCTTGCTGAAGTCACAGGAGGAGTCACAGTTCTGAGGACAAGCACCATGGATGAGGCAGGAAGCATTTACTGGTGAACATAAAAATTACTGTGCTCCAACACAGCACAAGCACACTGCTCTCAGTGACTGAGTGCAGTTACATTCCTCGTGGCAGTGAACAGGAGCTGATTCCTGCCCTGCTCCACCTTCCTACTGTGCTGCTGCTTTCAGGTAATTAGAGCTTGCCAGAGGCTGCGCAGAGCCTAAAATAATTACTCTGACATGCATTATCTGTCATGTGCATCTTAAGGCGTTAAATTTTCTGTGGAATTTGGAGGCTGTTCCAAGTCTGGAAACTCTGGTTCTTTACACCAGAGGGAGCAACACTGCACAGGCTCCATGAGTTTATCAAACACCATCTTCAAACTATTGGATTATTTTTGTCCTGCTCACACTGGCGGGGTCTGCTGCAGATCCCCTTCCCTCTGCCAGTTAAAAGCTTCCCTCCAACTTCCAGCCTTGATTTATTCAGAGCCAGTTCCTGCCTATTTGTTCTTGTGCCAGCATTTCAGCTTATATAGCTCTTATCCCTCCCTAGTGTTTACCCCCCCCTCGGTGCATTTCTGGAGAGCAGGCCTATCTCTTCCCAGCCTTCATGTTATTAGGCTGAACAAGCCCTGCTCTTTCAGCCTTCTTTCATAAAAATAGGTTCTCCATTTCCCCAGTCACCCCAGTAACCCTGCCAGTCTGAATCTTAAACATGGGCAACCACAACTGTCTCGCTTGGGTTTTTCCTCCGTGCCTCCTGCAGCAGCATTAGCTCTGCCACAGCCCTGCAATAAAATGGAAATATTCGAGGGCTGGGCTTGTTCTGCTCACAGCCAGGTTGCACAGTGGCCCATCTCCATTCCCTAAGCATTTAACACAGTCTTTCTCTACATCTGTCTTTCAAGCTGAAGTGCCCATGGTTTAAGGCAGCAGCTTGTATTATTGGTCCCAAAGTGCATTGCCTTTGTTCTTGACAGTACCCAAATTCTGTGTGTTGATCCCAATGAACAGTGCTTCCAAATTTTCTATCAGCTGTGTGTTTCATTAGCTCAAGCAACTCCATAGCCACTTCCCACCTCCTCGTTTCTTCTTCCCAAGTCACCTTCCACCCTTGCCCCTTTGAACACACTTTGACCCACGACAGAACACTGCTTTTAATCCTCCCCTTCTCCATCATCATCTCACATCCCCTGCACAGCACAATATATTCAATTCTTCAGAGGAGCCCAGCTAGACTAGGGCATGACACTGCTCTTAACTTCACAGAGAAAGCTCTCCAAGGAGCCCAGCACTCCCTCTCTCACAAACCCAACTTGCATTTATCCCATTGTCATGTGCCTTCACATGTTCAGTTATTTAAAAAGCTGCTCTAAAGCACTGCATAGTGTTGAGGTACAGCCAGGAGTTTCCCTAATCACTTTTCAACAGCTGCTCCATCCTTTATTACAGGTACTGCGTTTGCTACTTCCCAGTCCGATGCTCAAGGCAGAGTACTCGGGCTTTGAACAGTTTATTGAGAGTCTTTGTCACAGGAATGGTGATTTCATGTGGCAGTTCCTTCTCCCTGCTGGGGCTGATCTGATCCTCTCAGACCTGAACACATGGATATCTTTGAGTTCTGCATGTTGCACATGGCCCTCTCCAGTTCTATCCACTCCCACTCATTCCCATTTTTCATCTTCATCCCTAGGGAAAGCCCAGGTAGTGTCTCTTCAATGCCTGCAGGACACACACCAATCCCTAACCCGTGCTCCATGGTAGAGCCGTCCATTCTTTTCCTTTTCATTAGAGGGCTGGTGTTTCTTTTATTCTTTCTTTTATTCTTTTCCTTACTGTGCAAGATCCTTTCCGTTTCACACCCAAACTTCAGACCTGCATCTCCTAATCTTCAAGACAAGGCTTCTTTCCCTGATCTACCCCTTCTCCCCTTCCTAGCACGTTCCATTTCACTCCATATACACATTTAAAACCTATTTTTTCAAAGCTCAGGTCTAAATCCCTTCCTGATAGTTTTTTTTTCCCTCATTGGTCAACAACACCAATTCTAGATTAACTCCTGCACCTTCTTTTGAAGAAATCCCCTGTATTTTACATGTCCAAACCCTTGAGTTGTCCTATAACCTGGAGGTGTTCAACACAATGGAAGTGTCCAAAACCAGGGTGGGTGTGGCTCTGAGTAACATGATAGAGTGGAAGGTGTTTCTGGAACCAGATAATCTTGAAGGCCCCTTCTGCCCCAAAACATTCTGTGATTCTGTGATACGATTCTATGATACCCTAATTTCACCTGCTTTAGGCAAATGTACAGTTTGGGGACTCTTTCTCTGCCTTTCTTAATAGGTACCAACATTTCTGCACCTGGATCACCCCACAGATCAAATTCCCTGTACAGCTGAGGCCACACACATCTCTCCTCAAATCCACGCCGGCACGACCGAGGTGCTATCGGTGCTCCATGGAAATAGGTTGCTTTTTGATGGTCTCTTGAGTGGAGCCCGGTGTAAACCTCACAGTTTTAATTTTCTAGAAGGAAGAAAAGCACTTTGATGTCCACCCTCCTCTTCAGTCAGATAAGATACGTGCTCAGATCTGCCATGACTGCAATTTCATGACTTCACAAGTGCCACACAGCAGCGAGGACATGGTTCTTGGCAAAGACAAAAAAAGCCAACGTGGTTCAGTTTCAGACTTCCTGATATTTTCCCTCTGTGTTGTTAAGACCGTTTGCTCCTCTCCTAATAAACAGATTTATTCATTTTACACAGATGTGAGAGTTGACAATTACGTAATAGCATGCGAGTCTCAAGTGTGGCAGGATCCACAATAAAACACTGAGAACCAACACTGAAATTCCATCTAGATAAGAAAGACACACAGAACTAAATTCAGAATAACTCCTAAAAATTCTATAACAGCCTCCTTACCTTCCCCTCCTTATGAAAAACCTGGGGATATAACAACAAAGCAAAGGATGGAAAGAGATCGGATTCTCCAAAATTCGACTCCTCCACGCCATTAATTGTGGCAGTTAGAAGAATCAAGCGCTTTGGACAGATTTTGCCCGGATTCTGGAAAGCGCTTTAACATGGCTTTAAGTTTACCCTCTGTTTGGAAAGTACTTAAGTATAGGCTTAACTTCGAGCAGACATTTAAGTCCCCTTGACTTTAACATGTGCTCAAGTGCTACCTACAAAGGAAGCATTTTCCTGAAGCAGGAGACCATCTTGGCTTAGGCACTGGATTAGCTGTCAAGAGACAGGGATTTGTTCCTGGCTCTGGCCCTGGCCATTGGCAGGGTGAGCCCAGGCAAATAACATCCCCGCTCTGGGCTTCAGTTTCACCACCTGGAAAATGGAGTGAACTCCGCTACCCTTTGCAAAACGCTCCAGTGTTGACGCATGGAAGGCATTTATTTAAGAAGTACACAATATTTTAATTATTTTCAGGGCTTTCTTGCCTTGTCCTTTCACACTGGCTGCTGGGTAATGAAGGATCTTTGTCGCACGTCCATCCTTGTTAATTTAGAATAAGGACTGACATGTTTTGGCTGATTTCCTCTCCCTATACATCTCTTCAAAACACCTTATTTTTTATTTTAGCATAAAAAATTCCATTGAAGTTAATGGGTTATTAAGTTGTTGGATGCATTTTACACCTTCATATGTGAAGTGAGTTTGGATTTTCATTAGTTAGAGCTAAAACCAATTTTCAATAAAATATTAACCAAACACACAGAGAAATAGTTCATGTGGATCTATCCACTACTTCAATAAAATTAACAGACTTAGATATTTACTCTTGCCCCAGCAGTAATATTTTCCCACATCACATTTCAAACAATGAAATGACACTAAATTCATTTAAAACAAATTTATATTATTGTTATTTTAAACAATACTTAATTCAATTTCAGTGTTTGGCATGCAAAGTTTGAAAATATCAATATTATTGTTTAATGTAAAAAAATAATAATAATTCAGCTACAAAACATTAGCATATGCAAGCTTCCCAAATGAGTTCCAGGCCTGGTATTTACATTAAACTGCAAATGAGCAAAACCAGCCAGATGTAACTGTGCCATTCAGAGAAGGGGATGCTGAAATTTAAAAACCAGGGCATTCAGCCCTAATTTCAGCTCTCTCACCTGCACTCGGTGGAAGCTCATATAGGGAAGTGCCACCACAGGTTTGCTGTGAATTAAAAACAGAGGGGCATGAGGATGAAGAGAGATGGGGAGGCAACTCACACACTGCTCACTGGGGAGATTTCTGGGCCTTATTTGTCACCAGCAAACCTCAAAATAGGGGACAAGTATATGAGGGTGTTTGGGCTGCAGAAGAGAAGGTTCTGGGGAGATTTAAAAGCCCCTTTCAGTGCCTGAAGGGGCTCCAAGAAAGCTGGAGAGGGACTTGGGACAAGGGATGGAGTGACAAGACACAGGGAATGGCTTCAGTCTGCCAGAGACAGGGTTGTATTAGAGATTAGGAAGAATTTCTTGGTTGAGAGGGAGTTGAGGCCCTGGCACAGGTTGTCCAGAGAAGCTGTGGCTGCCCTGGAGCCCTGGAAGTGTTCAGGGTTGGATGGGGTTTGGAGCAGCCTGGGACAGTGGAAGGTGTCCCTGCCCATGGCAAGGAATGGGACTGGATGAACTTTAATGTCCCTTCCAACTCAAACCACTCTTGGTTCTCTGTATGACTGGTATTCTAACCAGCCAGGATCACCCCCAAACATCAGCACTGCTGAGCTGTGGTGTCCCACAGCCAGAGCAATCCATGAGATCAAATCTCTGCACACGGGATCTAGCCATGGGGAAGCAGTATCAGCACTGTGCAGGAAATTCCACTTTGGACAAGTGTTATGTGAAACAACAAACATTCCAAAGCTAGCAAACTGCATGGGGAGCCAAGGTGAGTAACGTGCCCACGTGTCCCCCAATGCTCCACCACCTGGAAGCAAGCTGCTCCCTGAAAATGGCCAGGACAGCTCTTGCTGAGCTCTTGTGTTCATGAGGACACATCAGTGGAGCTTGGGAGAGCCCACAACAAACGTGTGATTCATAGCAAGCTTCGTGGAAATCACAAAGTATATTTAGAATTGATCTTTACCTGCTAACAGCCCTTTAAAACCCTGCCAACAGCAAAGCAGTTGCCCTTGTAGGATGCCTTCCCCACGTTCAGCGCTTAGAGGAGCTCTGATTCAGAATGAAACAAGTGGCTAGAAGAGTATGTGGGTATTTAGCTAATTATATGTCTGGTAAATCTGTGTTTTAAAACAATGCTGCTTGTCTCCTCCCTTTGTAGAGTGCCAGTTCACTGGAGTGTTTCCCATGGATTGGCAATTAGCTGTAATTAGGTCTTGTGATTTCCCCATTTGTCCTCATGTCACAAAGTTTACTACTGGAAACGCTCATTTGGATGGTAGGTGGTTGCTAATTGCAGCAGCAACAAAAACCATTGGCAGCAGCAGCACCTGAGTTTTCTGTTGGATCAAGCCATTGCTCCCTGCTCCCAACTTTTCAGGAGGATTTTGCAGCTCTTTGGCTGGGTCAAGCTGCACTGAAGTCAGGGACAGGGGACTCACCCCTGCCTGCTGGCTGACAGGGCAGAGTAACTCATAATTTCAGAGCTGGGTGAGGAGCTAGAGCCCAAGCAGAATAGCTGCTAAAAATTTGGAGAGGGGGAACTGAGCTCTTATTATAAACTTTTTTTCCAGAAAAAAAAAGCTGCCGGTATTAAAGTGATAATTTACTTCTGGCATTCAGGTCTGCCTGTGACTGACATTACCTCAGTCCCATACAAGGTGTTTTTATGGAGTTTGTACTGGGGACCAGTCTGCTTTGCTTTTCCAAGGAGGATGGGACCAGAGACAGCAGGACCAAGATGCAAAGGAAAATATGAGAAACCTGGTCTACTGGAAGGTGCCTCTGTTCATGGTGGGGGGTCTCTTTCAACCTAAACCATTCTATGATTTTACGATTCTAAAAATTAGGAAAATCTCTACAGAGTGAGATTTGGGAAGTGAGGACCTATACTGGTGGTGGCAAAATTTCTTTCAAAATTTAGCTCTTCAAGAACAGGTTAAGGAAAGAGCTGGCAAGATTTTGGTTTTGTTGGGTACTGGAGCTAGGAGATGGATTGAACAGCTTCCTAGAGGCCTTTTGAGGTGTATTCTTTTGTTTTAGGAGTAGCACAGTCCCACCATTGTAGATGTTGTTTCACTGTGTGTGCATTTGTCACGTTAACTCATCCAGGCACCAGTCCCCTCTCCTGGCTGGGCCTTCTAAGCTCTTAAATGCATTCCCCTGAAGAGTGCAGAGCAGAAGGGCGTATTTGACAAGCACAATTGGAGATAAGCAGCCCTGAGGAGTTTTAGGACATTGAAGAAAGAAAATAATCTTCTGGTTTCTTCTTTGCACAAAAAAAGATTTAAAATAACTCCATCCCCTCTGGACTGGAGAAAGAGACACTCTAAACCAGATAATCTCCAGCTCTTAGACAGAACATTTTCTCAGTTGATCTCCAAGATCTTTGCTAAGGAGGTCAGCAGCATGATCCTGTTTTGGTGATGCACACAGGTGTGCAGGTCTGGGTTGTGGCCACGGCACCAGGTGAGGAAAGGGTGGGAGCTGTTTTCCCCTGCTGGGAGGCAGATGCAGGCTGTGCTCAGGGCTTCCTGCAGATGGAGAGCCCAGCACCTCCAGCCTGTGCATCTGTGTGGGCACACCAGCTGGGCCCCAGCAGAGCTAAGCTGGCCATGTCTAAGTCCATCAGCAGACACCATAAGACCAGCTCTTCCTTAGCACTCTGCAGATGCTCTGCACCTCCCCGGCTGCGTGTGTGGGTCACAGAGCACAGAGACTGCTCTCATTCCTCTTCCTCACCACCCTGCATGGACACAGCTCCAGCAACTGGCTTGGTTCACCCCACAGGTCATGGGGTGGAGGAGGAGCAGAGCTGAAGGCGCCATCCCCTTGTCCTGATGCTTTTCAAGGATGTCTTTGCCAAGAGCAAGCACACTCATGGATAACACATGTGGCTGTGCACATTGCACCTGCAGAGATGGCAGCTCTTTGTCTGGTAAATGCTGCTGTGACAAAGCTGTTCCATATCACTCTCTTTTATTAAATATGTGCAGCAGCATTGGCTCAGTGCTTCCCTCAAACCCCACAATCTTAAATTTAGGGCTGGCAATAGAGAGGAAGCACAGAAGCAGTGTAGGTGCAAAGGTGCAACACCTAAAAACTCAAAGTCTGGTGGTCCTGATATCACATGAGACTTTATTTATTTCTTCAGTCGAGCTTTGTGGGGGAAAAAAAGCCCAGAACTAAAAACTATCTCGTTTATTTTTGTCTGGAACTGCAGGGCAGATGAGTTTTCCAGAAGGAATAGAAGACTGCCATCGATTTTATTATTGAGTCAGTTTTAATGAGTCACAGTATTTTTGGAAGGCTTTTAAGATTACTGTAAAGTGCTTAGTTACAGTGGCTACAGGTGCCAAGGCAGGAAAGGAAACAACAAAGAAATGCACAGCAGCTGTATTGCTACGCTTCCCCTCAGAACTGGGATCAGCAGAACAACACACATGGCAAATGCAAAAGAAAATAGGAGAAGATGTAAGAGATGACAGAAGTCAGCATGGTCAGCTCCTACACTAAACCAAAATGCATTTTATTTAAGGAACTGTCCAGTGCTCCTTAGCTGCAAGTTGGAAAGGGTCACTGACAGGCTCCGGGTTGCCAGACGTTCAGTGAATCGTGTGTTTGCCTTTCAAGCTGTCCTTTGGTTGTAAGTCATTTGCTCCCAGAGCTGCCAAGCTCTGCCACTGCCATCCTGTGTTGAATGAAACTGTGGAAACATCTCATTTAGCAGATGAGAGAAGGGAAAGCAGAGAAGGGGGAAAAGAGGTGGTGTGAAGAGAAAAAAATTTTTTTTCTTTGTAACATGAACAGACTTGCCTTTTTTTTTCTGCCTGTACCATTCTGAATGCATAGGACACAACTTTCAGACCTCTTAAGGATGATCTGTGTTTTCTGGCAAAAAATTATTCAGTGTTTTCCACTAAACAGAAGGCGCTAGAAACAAAATTCTTAATATCTGGAGACGGAAAACAGTCTCGGAAGTACAGGGCTGGAGGATAAGCTTCCAGTTACCACACGATGTGCCACCTGAATTTTCTGAATTTTCAGACCCTTCCCATGGTGTTTGGACTCAGAGTCAGGCAGAAGCAGCAACCATGAGCTGGAGCAGAGTGATTAAACATTCACAGGGCTGCCTTTGCTCGTGCACAGCGAGCGTCGGGATGCACAGCGAGTGTCGGGATGCACAGCTGGACACTTGCATATGCAAATTCCGGCCTGGACGCGCTGCACACAGCCCAGAAATCACCTCAGGCTCCGGAGGCTCCTTTTCACTCCCCTCCTGCCTCCCCGGCCCCATCAGCAGCAGGGGACAAGCAGAATATTCTCCAGGCACGGCGCGGGGTCACTGCCGGCGTCACGGCACCCTCCAGCATCCTCGCCGCCGGCCCTGGAGATGCCACATAGCAACCTGGGCACCAGCCACGCACAAACCGGGGCCGGGAGAGGCGGGGAGAGCCAAGGAAACCACTCATTGTCTCCGGTGGGCCCAGCCTTGTGTCTGCTCTTCATGCGTGACTGGCACCGGGCCCGGCGCTCGGGCCTTGGCGGGCGGCCAGGCGCCGAGTGGCAGGCACCTGTCCCTGCTGGGAGACCTGGCGACCCCGGCGTGCCCTAACGGTTAGTTCTGTTCTAACATCACGTCCACTCGAATTTACCTCAGGATTTCCCCCCTCCGGGCGCCGGGGAGCTCGGCCGACGCCAACTGCTCCACCGCGGATGAGGCGAGGCGCGTTCCCGAGCTGCACGCGGGGCACCCCCCAAGCGTTCAGCTGGACTCGCCTCGCTGGAACAGATGGGGCCCATCAAGGTGTTCCTGTCCTCCAGCACATCAGCAAAGTGCCCCAGCACTGGGACAAAGTCAGGAGAGAAAAACAAAGCCCGGCGGGGATCCCTCGCGGCCGTCCTTAAAATGAAGTTTTTTTGAGCGCTTCCACCGTGGGGCTGAGTTCCCCCCCAGCCACTAAAATCCTTCACACAAGGACAAGGTCTCTGTGCCCACAGAATCTGAGGCTCTGGGCTGCATTTTGGTTCCCTTTCTTTGGGAAACCTCTTCAAGAATTCCCCTGATGTTTTCCAGCACCTTGAACATACAGATCAAAATCTTTCACAAGTGGCTCTGATGGAAAAAAGGACAAGGAATTTCAGTTCACAGGAGAGGAGACAAAGACCAGCCAGGAAGGGGTTTTTTTTCAGGAAGTTTAGGGCAGAGATAGGAATGTCCTTATTCTGCAGCCTGTTTCTTATATAAAACTCCAGTTTCTTCAGCGTTACAAATGTGAATGGAAGCATTTCCGAAGCGTGGAGAATTTTTGAGTGATCTCCCATTATTTCAGCTTTATTTATGGTCTTTTCTCCCCGTATAGGCACAGTTCACTTATCCTTCTGGAGGAAAAGAACAGAAGCTTTTGCTTTCTGACAAATGATCTGCCTTGGAAATTTGGAACTCCTGTGCACCTCGTCCTCGATTTTGAATGGCATGAAGTTGATCAGATAGAAATAATGACAAATGGTTTGTCTTTGACAACAAAAGTGGAGCTGTGTTGTGTGCAGCAGAAGCGTCCTGCTCTGTGATGAGGAAGGGAGGGTGGCTGAAGGCAGAGCAGCCCAGCTCTACTGTATCAGGCACTCAGTGACTCTGCAGCCTCCTTTCTCCTCATGGAACCACGATCCAGAGGTTTCTTCTGTCTGTCCTGTCTCCCCTGACCACAGATCTTTGTGGTCCAAACTCTCCTCTGAAAGGAGGATACAGCACTGACAGCCTGGGAGCTTTATCTCAGCAGGCTCCACTATAAAAGGAGCAACATGAAGAAAACCAAAGATTCAAATCCTCTGTCTTAGAAATCAATTGTTTGTTTTGTGTTTAGGTTCAAAGAGTTGCAGCAAAACCGAGGCTGGGAAATAGAAAGGACTGAGCAGAAAGTGCTTCGTGCTTGAACCACAGCCCAAGACTGGAGTCAGTAATATTCTGGGGCCTGTTCATCTGTAAAAACAGGCTAAAAGCAGCCTAGCAGCAGCAAGATGAAGGAAAAGCCATCATTTAGGGCAGTGGCAACTCGTTAACCCAAATGACCTGCAGCTCTGGCAAGCGCTGACCCAAGGACTTGTGAATTTACCTCCACTGCCCAATAAACTGTCCCTGCCCGGCTTCTCTAATTAAAATAGTCCTGGATTTGCAGGACCTACCCAGAGAATAAACTGGAATTTATCAGATTAGCTAAGCCAGATCATACGCAGAGCATATAGGCTGGCCAACAGCCTACTTTGGACCAGATTAACCAGCTAAAATAATTGGGGATTTTTGCAAAGTCTGCCCCTAAAGACTGGCATTAAAGAAATGCACCAAAGACTGAGCATATATTGCAGCCCATTTCTTTTTACCCTATTTACTTCTTAGCTTGATGTTCTCTGGCAATTGCTGGAAATCAGCTTTTTATCTTTCACTAACCAGTGAAAAAAATTCTCTCTCTTCAGCTCCTTTAGGTGAGCTGTGCCAGTGAAAATGGGTGGATCTGTGAAAAGGTAGGGAGGCTGTATTTAAATTGTGTTATTTCACAACTCTGTTCCCCTTATTCCTACACTGTGGTCCCTGCATTGCCAGCCTTGGGTAATGAGGAATGATTACTGGAGAGCTTGTGGACTGATGTGGATGATCCAGTCAGATGTCTTTTGCTCTGGAAAGGGATGAGGTAAAAAATTCTTGCAGCCTGAAAAGGACAGAACCCAGGTGGCTGCCTTGGGGGCTGTGTGGAAAACAGGGGGCTTCCCCCTGGCCTCCTCAAGGGAGTTGTGGTGCAGTGGCACATCTCTCCACCTGCCCTCCCCGAGCCACAGGCGCAGGAGCCAGCAGTGACGTTCTGGCAGATGTGTCTCGGTGCAATTCGAGCTTTGCTGCCACTCAGGCAAAACAGGTTTTGCTACCAGAGCCAAAGGACTGCAGCCATGGGGAGGAGCAGGAGGAGGAGCAGAAGCAGGAGACACCTGGGAGCTGGATTTCCTGCTCCTGTTCACTGTTCTCACCCTCCCTCAGCAGCCGCTGCCCGAGCCAGCCACAGCAGAGCCATGGGCATCTTGTTCCCCTCTGTGGGTGTAACACCCCCTTGGCTTGTGCCTGGGGCAAGCTTTGGGCATCCTCAGCACTGCTTTGAACCAGCCACTTCAGAGGGGAATCAAACCTGAAATCTTCTAAATGAGGCTCCACTTCAGCATCACTGGTTTCAGCTTTTTCCTTTCCTTTTCCTTCAACGTTTACTGGGTTTTTCTTGCTGCACAAAAGCCATATTTAACAAAATGTGTGAAACATCCTAAAAACAGGAATGTTGTATTCTACTGACTTCAGCTGTGGGATGCACAGCTCACTTCCCTTCTCCTTATCAAGGATCTGTCCAAACATGGGGGAATAGAAAATAGCAGGTGACAAGACGGGAAATAGGATGCTGTTGGTCTGGAGCCCATGCCCCTGAAGAGTGAGGAAATACAGAGAAGGATTAAAGTCATTAAAGGACAGAAAAAGACATTCTCCCCCTAGTTTTGACTTCGTCAGGGACATGAGGAAGTTTCTGGTTGGCTATAAAATAAAAAAGAGGAAAAACTGTCCTTTCATACAGGAGAAGCACAGCTGCAGGAGAGCTGTGACTGGTTCAGTGCCTGCCATCACCACATCTCTGCCTGTCCTGGAACTCACTCTTTCCCTCATCCCCTCTGGACAGTGCTGGTTTGAGCCTCACAGAAAAAAAATTTAAAACCTCACACCTCTCACCAGCTGAAAGCAAATTTCCATTCCTAGAAGCCCACATCCACACAAGCTGAAAGCAACAAGCTTAATTTAACCGTGGCATTTGCACCCCTGATAGCCCCCCAAAACAATTCAGCACTTCCAGACTAAAGTAAGGGAATCTCTTTCTTGGTTAGAGGATCTGATCCCAGGACAGCCACGAGGCAAAGCAAACCAAATGCTATCTGGGCTGCAAATGAATCTTTACATACCCCAACCAGGGCAGGCATCTGCTTTTTGGGCAGAGGGACAGCTGCCACAGCAGGAGAGAACAGCTCAGACCCAGGGTCCAGTCTTGGCTGCAGTGACCTGGCTCCTCAATTCCCACATGTGAAATTTCTTCTGATGTGAACAGGGGAGCTCCAGGTTCTGAACAACTGCAGAAATGCAGATCTGAGCAGCAAGGTGCTCCTCCAAGGTGCTCAGGAGGCTCACCCAGCTCTAGCTGTGCTCTTACCAAGGAGCACTCCGAGGATTTGCTGCAGGATGTAGGGCTGAACCCTGAATTTTCCCCCAAAGCTGGCATTTCACCCTCTTTTCTGGAAGTAATTCCAGAAGCTGTCCTAAGACACCCGCATGGGGGATATTATATAACAATGGAGACTGTGTGTGTAGTTTATGTAAAAACACTTAATCTCACAGCTGCTTCCCTCCCCTACACCCTGAGCAAAATTTTTCCTTCCATCTCCCGTTTAAATACCTGGTATTTGATCATTTCACAGGGTTGGCAAAACAAGCACAATGGAGGCAATGTTTGCTCAGATCTATTTTTGTGTGTATGTGTGCGTGTGAATTTTTGGCGGAATCAGTGTTTGCAAGAAGCAGATAAAACTTTTCTGTTGAAGAGCCATGGACAGCCAGGAATTGCTGCCTGCCAGCAAATCTCTGCTTACTGAGGGAGATCATGTCATTGTTAGCCAGGTAGAGGGGCAGGATTCAGCAATCTAGAAAGCTTCCTTGTTAGGCTATAAATGAAGGAGTTGTTTAGCAATTACTTTAAGACAGTAAATCTCTGTGTATGAACCCACTTCAAGATAAAATCCAAACTCTGTTTTCCCTGCTTACACAGCACAGATGCATATGCATCCTGGAAGCTACATAACCCAGTCATATTTTATTCACATCACACTCCAAGGAGCTCACTGACTGGAATTCAATAGAAACTGTTCTCTGTGTGAAAGTAATTTCAGAAAGTAATCTAGTTTATGGAAATGAAAGGCATCAAAACACAAAAAACACTGTTTCTGTACAAGTGCTTTGCTTCAAATATTTGACATGGAAATTTATATAATCCCTCTGGGGCACATGGGTTTCACGAGTGTTAACATCTTTTGAAATGAATTTCACAAATGTTTATTTGGAATACCAGACATACAAATAATTTAGAATATCAAGGCATCTTGTTGAATCAGTCTTAATGATACAGATCTCAGATGGCTGTGGAGGTTAAAAGGTATGAATTTTAATTGGGTGCGTGGAAGATGTCATTTTCAATCATTGCACTGCATTGCCAAAGCTATCACTTTCCAATTCTAAGCTTCCTGCTACCTCCTCCTCAGCTCCTTCTGTTGGTTAAAGACCAAAATGAAACATTTTTCACATTTTATTTGTGTGCTGGGCATGTATTAAAAATGGAGTTTTGCTGCCTATCTTGGTTTATACAGGACCCCATCACCGTTGTATTGCAACACTTCTCAAGCAATAAAGAGGTTGACTTTTTCCAGACAGATAGTGCTGTATTGTCATTCCAGTTTTATAAAAAGTTAAATTATTGAAGGCAAACAGCATTAAGGAGGCAAAAATGGTTGCTAACTCTGGTCAAAATCAGATTTTACAGATGCCTCCTCCCTTCCCTTCTTCTACGGTGGGCCCTGTTTACATTTTGGGATAAATCAGAAGTAAAATCGTTTTGCCATTTAAAGTATATGTGGTTTTAATTAGTAGATCCATATTTACATCTGGCTTTGGATAACATGATGGATAAGCATGAAAGGAAAAACCAACTGGGTACCTGTGAAGAGATCTTTGTCCATCCTGTGTGGCAAAGGAGGAAGGATCCTGTGGGAAAAGATATCGTGTGATTGGGTAATTAAAAATTATCATAAGCCATAGGAAGTGGGGAAGGCAAATTAAGCCTGCAGAGGCAGCGTGAGTTCTGAGAGCTCCTCAGCCACTGAGTGCTCAATATTGCAACTTTATCACTCATTTGAAGTTTGTTCTTAACCCAGATCTGTAATCAGCAAGATTTTATCCAAGATAATGTTGTTTTGGGGTTTTTTTAAATATTACAGAAAAAAAAAAAGAAATTTGAAAGTGGTTTATTCACGTGGAACAAAGTGTTGGGCTCTTATTGGCTCACTCACTGGCTACCCTTAGATGTGCTAAATCAACACAGGGAGTTAAGTCAGGCATGTTTTGGAGAAAAAAAGTCCCTCTCCCATTCAACAGCCTTGGGCAGACCATGTCTTCAGAGAAATGAAGCAGCCAAATTTCAACAAACCTCTAAAGAACTTGCATTCGACTGATAACTTGGCCAAACATGGGTGGATTTCAAGGAGGGCGTGAAAAGCACTTTGTTCACAGGCAGCACGCAGCCAATTTCCTTTCTGCTCCCAAGAGCAATGATAAAAGCTCAGCAAATGGCTCTGAGATTTTTTTTTTCTCTTTACAAGCACATTTTATTCCAAGAAATCATCATTGTTTTCTTTGAAATGTCCATTGTCAGCAGCAGGAACAAAATGAGCAAGGCAAACATCCAACCCACACAAGTCTGAGCCACTGACAGGGAAAAAGCCCTACACTGGTCTTGTGGTAGAACATGTTAAAGATGCCCTGGTACAGAATTGTCAACTCTACCTGAATCCAGAGTGATTCTAATGTCAAACATTTTATTTGCTAAGACTGATGGCCTGAAATATTTAATAGCAACATTCTGGGTCAGGCAACTGATGGCCAGACCAATGGCTTTGGCCACTATTTACAGAATCAAATAGAAATGTTTGGGTTGGAAAACCTTAAAGATCATCTCATTCCAACCCACCACCATGGACAGAGATGCCAAGGAAAAGAAGACAATAAATATGTATTTGTGCTTCCTGCACCTGGCAATCTGTGCCTTTAGGATTTACGGACATGCTGGCCATAAATTTGTAGGATTGAAGAGGGCTGAACCCTTTGAGGCACAAATGTGTTCAGAGCATCCCTGGGAGATGCTGCACAAACCCTCTGATGAAAGAGGAACCTGTGAGCCTTTGAGCTGGCTCAGGGTATCAACAGCTCCACAAGCAGAAAGTACTTCTCAAAAACATCTTTAAGAAACTCCCACTTCAGAAGGTACGGATCGGCCATAAAATTCCCCTTTTTTTTTTTTTATCCCCCAGTTTTCTGCTTGTCCCCACTCTGGTGGGAGGCTGGGCCTGGTGGGGCAGGTCCCCTCTCCATGGTGTGTGAGCACACAGTCCCCAGTGCCAGCCCTGAAACTCCCCCCTCATTAGGGCAGGGGGGAGGAACACAGCACAAAGCCCCAAGTTTTGCTTGAGTCCCTCCCGTGAATAGGCGGAACAAATGATAAGCACAGAGAGAAAGAAGGAAAGTTGTCCAAAGGAGGCATCAGTTCTCCTCCTGGGAAAGGCTTTCCAAGCCCTCCCCTCCCTCTCTGCCCTGCTTGGATGGGAATAAGCCTTCTGCTGAGCAGCCTGGACATCAGTTCCCTCCATCCCTCACCTTTCTTCCCACTTCTTTCCCACGTGTCCTTCATTTCAGCCTTGCAACGCTCTTGTCATGAGCAACGGCAAGGTGGTTGGGCTGACTTTTAAAACTCCTCCCTTAGCATCCCCTGGAAGAAAAACCCTGGCAGGTGATCCTCAATTATTTCCTTAGAAATGCTTGTGAGTTGTGATGTCCTTTCTGTGCTACAAACCCCCCTGCACAGGCTGCAGAGCAGAAGGAGGAGAAGGGCAGCACCTGCCACAAAGCTGCTGGCTGGGCTGGGGAACGAGTTCCAGGAGCAGGCTGGAGTGAATGAAACAATTCCTTTGCTGAAAATGAGGTGGCAAAATGGATCTCCTGTCATGAAATTACTTTGCTGTCCTCTCTCAGGGAAGTAAATCCCCTGCTGGTGCTGCTGGTTTCTGGCGAGGTATGGCTGCATCTGCCACCAGTAACATGTGGAAGATCTGTCCCAAGGGCACCCAAAGATTTGAGGTGCAAGGGAGTCCCTGACATGGAGAAAAGCTGATGATAGATGATCTGATCCTGCCTGGTCCTGCAGTGGCTGCCAAGAGTGTGTCCCTCAGCAGAGCATCACTTTTGTTTCCAAGAATGTCCTTATATGTTAATATCCACAGGAAAAATAACTTTGTGTGGATTCCTGGAGAGGGTTTCACCATTTCAGGGATGAGTTCAACCCCATGCTTTCATTTCACACAGCAGCCACATTTCACAGGTCAGTCCCACTTTGTTCAAGTCTTCAGCACACTTCATCTACTTGCTTGGCATTGATTGATGCATTCTTTCTACTAGTGAACTGTATTTCAGATTTTTCAGATGCCTAAAGAAGAGTAAACCCAGTTCAGAAATAAATATTTCTGGTTTAGAACATCTATGTGTCTGTATATAGTAGACTGTAGGATAAAAGCCTCTGGGAAAACCCAGAGTCTTTAGGAAACAAAAGGTCTGTAAGATCCTTCAAGTGAGTGGCTGGGGAGCAGCTGAGAGGAAAAAGGAATGAGTATCTTCCTACAAGACTGCAGAAAATGAGCAGCAAGCAGTTTGAGTTGTCAAATACAGACTCCTGATCCAGACTTTTGTCATGTGCTCCCTTTCTCCAACCAAGTGCCAAGGTGCCAGTTTGTATTACAGAAAGCAGAATTAGGCAGCCACTGGACTGGCTACTTCAAATGCAACATTTGAAATGCTGAAAGTGCTAAAAATGGTCTTTGGCAGTGTATGTGATGTTACATTAGAGACCCCAGTTCAAGAGAAGGGCTCAAAGGAGTCAATAGCAGTTTCATGTCTTTTGGGGATGTGAAAGCAGCACAGACCACCGAGAGGTCGTGATGGAACATTTGATTATACCAAAACCCCCGCCCTTCATCCCACAGGCAGAGTGTGCCAGCACTTGCAAGGCAGGTATTTCTTCAGCCAGGGCACACTCAGTTCATCCATGTCTGACAGAACGTGCCAAAAGCCTGAAAAGCAGTGTCAATTGCCATGGTCATCAAAATATGACAGCAGCTCCAGGACTTTCTGGGAAGCACCTCCAGCACCAATGAGGAAACTAAAACATCCTAAAACCCATTTGAGGACAAGAAGGGCCCCTTTTAATCACCAAGTCCTTCCTGTCACATTCCCCAGCAACCAAGTCATACAATCCCATTTCACAGGCTGAACAAGCCTCAGCTTCAAATGAACTGGAGCGTTTGCCCCAAGGCCATTCCCAAATCTCTGTTGTCTGAGAGTCTCAAACTCCCTTCTGATATCCAGCCTGAATATATTCTCCATCAGTTCCCGTCTCTTTGTATTTGCAGCAGCACGGTCATTAAAGCTCAGCAGCCTCGGCCCTCCCACAATCAATCTCTGCACAACCAGCAGCCTTCAGCACACATCAAGCCAGGATAAATCATCCTGGCTCTGCCCATCTCTTCTCTTCATTCCTGCCTGAATTTGAACCAGTCCCCTGCTCCTGTTGCCATCAGATGTCCCCAGTCTCAAACCCAGGCACTGCCCCGAAGGAGCTCATGCTGAGATTTATCCCCAAAAGCAGAGAGCAATGTCCTTCACCACAGAGATGAAGTTGGTGTGGACAGAGTTCCACAAAGCCTCCAGGTGCTGGGACAATTACATCAGCCCAATGCAACCTCGAGGATGTTCATCCCTGGCAGAATATTCCCTCTGTATGCAGTGCTGGTAATTTTGGGAATCTCTCTTAAGCTGGGCCAGGTGATCGGTGCTCTTGTAGCAAATGTTTCAGAAATGACTTTCACAAGCAGTCTGCATCTGGGTTGCTTGCCTGGTAACTGGGGCACACATTTTTTTTTTACCTGCTGGATACAAAGCCCCAAATAAGCCAGCTGTGCAGGTCAGCAGGAATTAGAATTTCTTCTGCCTTTTTTTTTTAACTTCTTTTCCTCTTCATTTCTTGTTGAATTGGAGGCACTGTTTAAAAACATCTATGTAAACCCACTGCAGGGAGTGAATGTCCTTCCCTCAGCACTTCCAGGCAAGTCCAAAGTTGTTCACCAAGGCTGAGTGTGTCCATGTCTCTCCCACCCAGCATTCCCATTCCTCACTTTGGAATAACAGCACAACAATCCCTCCTTTGGCTAAGAGCAGCCAAAGGATAATTTTTCTCTTTTGGTGGACAACACTCAGGCATGTGATGGGATTATTGGAGTGTCCTGTGCAGGGCTAGGAGTTGGACTGGATGAACCTTGTGGGTCCTTTCCAGTTTGGGATATTCCATGATTCTGTGATTGTACCCATCAGGAGGGAGCTGATCCTCAGGGCTGTGTCCTTGGGACAAATCACACAGGGCTCCTCTAGAAATGAAGGACTTCAAATTAAGAAGGTGACAGAGAAAAAAATTCCTTCCAAGCCATTGGTTTTATTTCACTGGTGCTTGAAAGGCCTTTTGCTAGAATTTCAGCCCATTTCAGAATTTGTGTCAGCTGGATCACGCTCATTGCAATCCATATTTATTTGAATTTGGACAAAGATTGTTGAGAATGGTGGTAAGGGGAGATCACATCTACAGGTTTTCATCTTGCTGGCAGAAAAATAAATTTAAAAAACCTCCAATCAGCATCAAATGGGTTGCTTGGGAAATAATTTTTGTTCCTAAATGCAATCATCTATATTGGAATACAATGTTTATTTGTTAAAAAGAAAATAAAAATGAGTTGGGGAGCTCTCATGTCTATAAAAAGACTACTTTTCCTGGCATTTATAAATATTAATTTGGAATGCTAGAGAAGAACAATACATAACAATAATGAGAATCACCAAATCCCATCATTTTTGACATCGTCATATCAACAGCTTAAGGATTAGCAGGTGAACTTTAAACATATTGCTTCCAAATAATAATAACAATAATAACAGTAATGATAATAACATCAGAATGTAAAAAATAAAACCCCCTTACTGCATTATATATTCCTGATGGCTTTCTTCTTCTAATAGCGTTTGCAGGATCGCTGCTTTGAACGTTTGGATGACATGCTTAAAAAATTAACCTGGAGAAGGGGGAGGTCTTCTTATCTCCCTCCATTCTTGCAAAGCTTTGCTTAGCCCTGTCTTTGTTTCCCACTAACCCCTGACACTGACAGAGTCAAAGGCCTATCAACTAATACCCTAATTTCAGGAGGATTTTATACACACGTCTATCTATGCGCATCTGCAAATGTTTTGTGCACGCCGGACCGCGCATGAAGCGAGGCAGTGTTTGCAAAGATAAAGTTGCACCAGGTGTCAATTTTCACACCTCCCGCTAAATACGCGTGGCAAAAAAAAACGATGCCACAATTTCATTGAAAATCCAAGCTATTGAGATCTAATCGCTGCTTAAGCTGTGGCTTTATTCAAATCTGGATCACCAATAGGGCTCAGGATGTAAATGAAGTGCGAAGAGAAATAAAGCAAAGGAAGGAGGGGAAAAAAAGAAATCTATGATAGCCCTTTCCTTCAGTCATTTGATTCCGAAGTCCTTATCAGTCAATTAATGCATACTAAAACTTTAGTGGCAGCCTCAGTTTAACAGACCTAATAGCTCCAGCGAGTCCCCAGCATTAGCCAAACAAAACACACTTTCAGCTGCCTTAATATGAGACTGAAAAAAGGTCAAAATAGACAGGCTTTACAGAATAAATCCTGAAGATCCATTCTAATTTCCACTCAAGGATCTTTTAAGCAGTTCTTGGATGCTCTTTATGGTACTTTGATCCAAGCATAGTTTCATTAAAACTTTGTGGCTTGGTATTTTTAAACCTGATAGCTTCACTAAACTAGTTCTCAAAATGTTAGCTAAGCCGCTATGCATAAAACTACTTTACTGTCATGGTGTCTTCTAATATCACCTAAGTACAGGCTGTTGCAATTTTGAAAATGAACCTTTTCTACATTCACCAGATCTCAGCTTGGGAATTTCTGCTTTCGCACTTGAAGGCTGTCTCACAGCATAAAGGGAAGGTGCTGCCTTACCCCCTTCCTCTCCCCCTCCTTGAAACCTAAAACTAAAATTAGCTGCTGTACCTTATTTGTTCTGGAAGCAAGTTACACAGTACTTCTATCCACTGTGGTTTCCAATTGCAGGATTAACACTGGATGCTAAAAAAAAAAAAAAACCGAAAAAAAAAAAAAAAACAAAATAAAAAAAAAAAAACAACTACCCGAGAAAAATAACAAAACATTAAATGATGGTTTAAAATCCAGTTTAATGATGGCAGGATAAATTCCCTCAAGACCCTGGAAAACAAATGTTACTTCCCACCTTCATAACGTGGCATGTTAATAAATCTGATTTAACTGCCACAGATAAAAAAAAAAAAAACAAAAACGACCCAACTATGTCTCCAGAGATTGTCCTTTGCTCCCTTGAAAATGAGGATGGCTGAAAGGTTAGGCGACAATTTTCTTCCTCACTTCCTCACGCCTGGTGTTCACAAAAGCCTTGATTTCTCGAGGAGCTTTTGTGGTGAGTTTGCATTACAGTAGTTAAGAGAATTACAGAAAGATGGCTTCAGAAGGGGCTGGGCTGAATTTTTGAAAGCAAATACAAGCAAAGGATTATTTTTTAAAAAAAATAATAGTAAAACTGAAGAGGTTGGATTTGCACAGGCACCCTGCTCCCGTCTGAGCCGAGGGACAAACTCCCACTAATTTTCACAGGAGCAGTGGTCACTGTTGGGAAACAAACACAAAACTTGCAAGACAGCCCCCAAAACACCTCTGTCTGGGAGATTACTTTCATGCATGGTGGACATTTGAGACCAAGATGAACAATTAAGGCCAAAACAGGAGCTTACCTGTATAATTACACATGGAAATACTTTTGTTATCTGCAGTCACCCCCTGTCCAGGATGGGTACAAATATCACCCTGAAATGGGCCTGATGCTGGATTTAACCACAAACCAGTGATTCTCCAGGGTCTGAGCCCAGGATCCCACCCTCTAGCCTCAGCTCTGGCCCCAAGAAGTGCTTGATGGGACAGTTTTTCCTCCAAACCCATGAATATGAGTTTTTATATGCCCTAGTGTTTCATGCTCACTTCTTGGGACAGAGTT
Source organism: Phainopepla nitens (assembly GCA_013400175.1). Classification (NCBI taxonomy): domain Eukaryota; kingdom Metazoa; phylum Chordata; class Aves; order Passeriformes; family Bombycillidae; genus Phainopepla; species Phainopepla nitens. The sequence goes on from VXBQ01005799.1 coordinate 80,726, forward strand.
GGTACTGACTGTGTTATAAGAAAGGCCACCAACTCTTGGCTCTTTAATTCCCTCAGATGATCTCTCCAGAAAAAATGGAATTACCGATTTTTGTGAGCAGCTGATGCCCAGTGGGTTGGGATAAGTCTGTCCCACTTCTCCCCGAGTCCTCATCACCTGGCAGAAATGGTTTGGTTGCTTTCACTGCTTCACACACCTCAGAGGGGTCAGCAGAGAATCCTGTCAGCTGAAGGGCTGACAAAAGCTCCTGATGTCAGGTATAAAGAATGCCACCTACAGCTTAATGTCTGCACAAACCTCTCCGACTTTGGGCAAACAATGAACGTTTTTGTCTCCTTAATGCCCAGTATGCAATCGAGTGGAAATGCTACTTCCATCCTTAATCTACAAATGAAATTAAAGTTGTTGAAAGACACACGATAAACCGGGATCCTTTGTTTCTTACAGAAGAGGGGAAAAAATTGAAACCACTAAATATTTTAGCAGATTTACTAAATTTCCAATTAAATCTGGAATTATGGCAGAGCCTGTATCTCCCCTCTCACTCCACCACACACATTTTCTATTTGAATAAAGTAGGTTAGACACAGCGCTCCCTCCACCCGCCCACCCGAGCAGGAATATTAATGAAGCAGATCCGTCGCCGGCGCGCTGGGCCAGCGGGGGATGCTCGGGCATCCCTGGGCCCGAGCGTCTGGGAAGGGCTGGTTTATAGGGGAACGGCCTCGGCTATCCGGAGGGAGCGGGATATGCAAGGCAAGAGCACCCTCTGCCCGCTGGCAGGAGGGTCTGGCTCTGCGAACGTGCCCCCCGTCCCTCCCCCTCCTTCCCTGCGCTGAGGAAAGGTCACGGGAAGCAGCTTACACAAGCCAGATGAGGTGGAGACCAAATCAGGACCAAGATTATGTGTCAGGGACTTAGAGAGGCGGCGGAAGGGCTGCGCGCAGTGCCAGGGCGTGCTTTCTGCCCGGCGCCAGCCCTTCCTGCCACCCCGCAGAGCCCTGGCCGTGTCAGGGCCGTCCCCTCGCTCAGGGGGTTCCAGTGCACGTGGCCACGTTGGCCAGGATTTGAGACTTTTTGTCCCAGAAAGGTTTGAGACACGTGGATGTGCTTGTGGCTCTTCCAGTCTGGTCCAGTCCCGTTTGGAATCGGAGGTGTTGGCCCCCACGGGAGGCACAGCTTCGCTGTCCCCTCGTCTGCTTGGGGACAGGTGGGGATTGTCCCCTGCCACAGGTCAAACCACAAGGGACAGGCAGACCTATAGGGAGCCTGGAGCCTGGACCAAAGCAAGGTGACATCGGCTGTAGGGACAGGGTCACGTCTCTGCTGGGCCAGTTTTGGGGCCGGCAGGAATGCTCTTCCAGCTCCCACGCCAGCCACGCTCTGGAAATGAGGGAAGGGAGGAAGCACAGAGCAGCCTTCCCCCAGCACACCCCTCAGCATGCAGCAGTCAGGGCTTTAGGGGTGCCTCGATCCAGGATGCTGCATTTGGGACCATCCCCTTTATGTTTTGGCTCCGTGACATTTCTGGTATCTGTGGGGGTGTCACCTCAGAGACACACAAACGCTGGAAAGCCCAGGGAGCCTGTCACCATGCAGCCACAGGAGCATGCCAAAGAGGCAGCTGAATGGGGAATGCATGGGCAAGGATGCACAAAGGTGTGGACAGACCTTCCAGAGCGGCTTTTTTGTCCTTACACACCTTCTGTCACCTGGAGGTGACACCCACCTCATGGGCACCGCTCACAGGCACAAGCTCTGCTCCACCCTCACATCCTTGGACATCCTCTGCCCCTGCAGGGGTAGCTGAGGAATTTCCTCCAGGATAATGCTGTGGCACCTCACCTCAGTGGGAAGCAACGTGCCATGGTGGAAAATGCTTCTTGTCTGATGGTGGAACCCGAGCTCCAGAGACCACCTGAGCATTTACATGTTTACAGAGCCAGGCCTGAGCGTCCCCTCATCAGCCACCGTGAGGAACCCAGCCACAGCACTCACTTCTCCCAGGGATCCTGAGCTGAGCTGCGTGACCCTGGACAGCTCTCAGCACACCAAGAGTTCCTCAGGGGCACCAGGGACAGGGGTGTGTGACACGAGGGACTGCCTCACCACTGACCACACATCCCTTTTCCTATGCATTAGACAAGGATTTCCCTCCCTGGACTCTGCACCCCTCCAATCCCACTCACTCCCTGCTCTGGCTGCTCACTGCAGTGCTCAGGGACATCACTCTCCTCTTTCTTCTATTCCTTAGCCCCATCTTGCACAGGAGAGATGGGTTTTTCCTGCCAATAAAACAAAAGAAAAGAGTGGAAAATCCTTTTCTTTTCCTTACATAGCAGCTAAACCTGTACAAATTCATCACAAGTCTTTGCTGTGGCACAGAGCACTTGAGAACAAGGCCAAAGAAATCAGCAAGTGCCCTTATTTTCTTCTCTTCAAAACAGCTCAATTGGCCCATTGCAACTTATTCCTGCTGTCTCTATTCATATCTTTTCTTCCAGGTAGCTGCCAATTGATGCTGCACGTTTGCTTGGAGTGGAATATACCAGTGGGCCTGAGCTCTAAAACGTTGTTTCAGTCATATTTCAATATTTAGCTTATACACATACGTATAAACCCTGGTTTTTTTCAAAACTTGTACACGAAGGGAGCTAAATGGGGTTTTTTCCTTGTGTGCTGTGGACAGAAAATTCAAATTCCAGCTGCAGAAGGTTTTGCCACCTTGTGTGGGCTTTCCCACACTGCAGATGCCAACGCCTGAGCTGCCGACCTGGACTCCAGCATGGACTGAGAGAAGGGGACCCCCAACCTCTCCATCCCCTTGGTTCCTCCAGGATTGCTGCCTTAGGATGGCACGGATCACCTGGCACTGGGCAGCCCTTCCAGGAGAGTCTTCCCTGGGAAAGGCAGAGATGCAAAGGGGATGATGATGATGCAAGGGGGGATTGAGAGCCATCTTCATCCTGTGCTGCCCCAGCCTGGAGAACCACTCAGGAGCCAGGTCAGGTTATGTCCCATGTTCCTTGAGACATCAGTGAAGCTGAGGAAACAGAAGGAACTCTAGGAAATTCCAGTGGAACCTGCAGAGATGTGATTTTTTTTTTTCCTATCAAGTATATGTTCATCATGATTTTATATTTTCAGACTTTAGGTCTGAAAATTCAGGGGTGAGGGGTTTTGTCTGGTTATTTTTAAACAAAATATATGCCTCCTCATTTTCACCAGTTTCCATTCTAAAATGGTCTATAAGGAAGAAGCCTTTGAAACCAAAAGGCTCAAATAATGCTCCAAAGAGGGCAAATTTTTCCACTGCTGTTGAGTGGAGCATCATAAAGAAATGTTTCAACAGCAGAAAAAAAGTGACCTAGTCTAATCTAAACTGGCTGCAAATAATTTCCATGATTCCCAGTGGGAATTCCTGCTTACCATTGCCTTGTGAATTGTAGAAATATCCACTACCATGAAACTGCCATGAGCTTGTGGGGAGCAGCCACCCTGTTCTTACCCAAGGAAGCAGACACAAAACCTCCCTCAACGGGTTCAGTCAATCCCCATGGCTTTTAGTCCCTCTAAAGGGAAAAGGAATTACCTGCCAGGGCTGCTGCACATTTCCAACATGTTGGGTGAGACCCAGGGCAAGAGCAGCCTTCCCTCCTCCTCAGATCCTGCACATCCAGTTCCAGGGGGTGTTTTGGTTCAGTCCCACCAGAACAGCAGCAGCCTTTGCTTTCCTGCCTCGTTGGAGCTGGAGGTTTCCACTTCTAAGCAGCTTCAAGCTTGGCAGAAGGGGTGGGAGGCATTTGGGGTGTGAGGGACAACTCAGTGTTGAGTCTGGCTTGGGATTGCAAGAGTTGGAACCATGGATCTCTTAGGCTGGAAAAGTCCTCTCAGATCACTGAGTCCAACCATTCCCCCAGCACTGCCAAGCCCACCACTGACCAATGTCCCCATGTCACATCCACACAGCTTTTAAATCCCTCCAGGGATGGGGACCTCACCACTTCCCAGCTCCACAAACTCGTAGATTTTTTTTTCTTGTAGAAATCCACAAATATATTCTGGATCCTCTTAGTCTGAACTGGGGACTCAGTGACCTCTGTCCCTAAAATCAGAGACAACAGAAGTCTGGGACAACTTGCCCCTGTAGGTCCTATAGGCACTACCCTGGGTAATGTGATTGAACAGCAGCACTGAGTTTGCAAAGCTGTCAATCCCATACCTTTCATCAGCACTTACTTAATTCACATTAAAAAAAAAAAAAA